>CABFWO010002365.1:64001-79995 GCA_902155825.1 Timema genevievae
CCCATTCAGGCTATCCACACACTAATGATGTAGGGTCAACCTCGGTGGTCTTGGGATAAAGTGCTCGTCGCCTCAATATCCGATGTTCGTAGGCTCAATCCCAGCCGAGTTCGATGGATTTTTCTTGAGCGATAAAAATCCGTAGCACAACTTCCTTCGGAGGGGAAGTAAAGCCGCTGGTCCCATGTCAATTGTGACATGGGAAAGAACCATGGAGGTTATGTGAAATTACATTTTCCGGCAAAAATTGGTTAACCCTTTTCTTTCGCCCAGAGAAATTCTCGTGTGCTGATATAATCAGTCGGTCCAGAAAGTGTACGTTAAATAGCTCAAATAAATAAATAATCACCGAATATCGTCTCTGAGGGAATTGTATGGTTACTATTGGGAAACAGCCTTGGGTTATCGGTGTTGCCAGTAGAGTAGCTCCTTATTCCTACTCCGGCACAGCCATAAAGTTACATGGTTTGATTTTCGTGTCCCTACTAACTAGGTATTACAAAAATATTTATTTAGTTAATTATTATATTTTATCCTTATTTTGGATGAACCGTATTCGTGAGAAAAAGCTTTGTTATTGACTAAGCCTATTTGGCGTGAGTAGCTGTGGCATTGTAGCACTTTTTTAAGTGTTAAGAACCAACATTTAATATTAGACTTAAATGTGTTTTGGATTATATTTCATTATCTTTTTTAATTAATTATGATTAAAGTAAAGTTTTATACTCAATAGGTTGAACACATCATAAGGAAATGATTAAAAATGATCGTGGTAAAACTCAATGTTTCTAGATTTTACACAGTCTGACAAAAATAATTGTCTATTGTTTACTTATCACCTTTTGTTCACTAAAGGAATTCTAAGTACTCCCAACCCCTTTACTTTTTAACAGAAAGCTGGGAGATTTGACAACAGTTAACCGCAAGAGAGCGAAGATAAAGCGTTCTCCATAAGACCCGCAACTCCCCCAACTGTGATGGTCTAGTTCGAACGTAATCTTGTGTCTAATTTCCCGATTAGCCAAGAAATAACGTCAAAGCCGAACTGAAGCTTTAGTAGAAATTGGTTAGGACTGGATACTTTTTTTCCACCGCGTACCCGCTTAGATTATACGCATACATTATTACTCTATCGAAATAAGGATGAGGAATTTAGAATTTTACAGGGAATGTACACGCATTCGGCGTAGAGGGAGAGCGGCAAAATCTTTAGGGTAAACCCATCCCGGGATTCGAACCCCGGTCCCCCGTCATCGACAGGCCAGTCTAACACGAAAGTGACGCTTTAGACCATTCGGCCGCTGAAGCGGGTGAATTAGTATTAATCCGCGCCTTAGACCAACTTAATGTGGTGACGAGGTTTCAACAGTGTTTCTGATGTTTTCAAGGCACCTTTTAGCCATGTATATAGTCTCTAACTCAAGGGTCAACCAACCTGCCATTCAACCATGACATGTTGTTTAGATTGGTCGACCCTCAAAACAAGACTCCGGTCCTATGTTTTCATCGTGCATGATCAGCTGTATGGGATGGCGCGAGGTGGTTCGATATCAGGTTAATACTTAAAACTTAAAGATTGAGGTCAAACCAGGAGCTTTCTATTGCGCTCACTTCAGATATATCTCGATTTCGGTAGGAAGAACCCTATTGTTGCGAAAAAAAGGCCTTCCAGGTGTTTTTTCCTATCAAAATCGAAGTATACCACAATCTTCTTACAGATGAACATCTAGGAAAAGCTACCTAGATCTATATATTCATACGTCAAGTCGTATGATCAGCATCCGTCACATTTATAAATAGTATCAATGCCTATAAAATAACACTAATAAAATAGTGAAATATTATCATTGCTGACCCCTAAAAAATATGTTTATACCTATTTTGTAAAAGGTGCTCCAACTGTCCATTTGTTATAAAATCTAGGTATTCTTGTGTTAAGGTTACTTGTCTAAATAAGGACGAGTAAGAAAGAATTTCAAAGGAACTGTATCTTTATGTTCGTGGAGAAATGGTGGAAAATAATATAAAATAAAATCACCCTTAGTACACTCGGACAGGATTTGAACCCTGCCCGATGTAACCTGCAAATCATACCAGACGAGGTTGATGCCTTAGCCATAATTAAAATATTAACTCGGCCTTATTACATAATATTATATTTGTTTGAGCTTAAGCGTAATTTTAGATACTTCTAGCTTTAATTTTAAAAAAAAAGCACAAAGTGAACACTATAATCCTCCCCGATTGAAAACCCAAAAGGTCCTAACTCTGAAAAATCAACAATTAATTTTTTTTTAATGCTCACTTTAAATAGTTTCAAGAAATTCTGATTTAAAATAATGTTTGGTGGGTTGGCGTGCGTTTGCTTCATTGTCCACACCAGACAGAACTAATGGCATAAAGACTTTCACAAGAGGAAATATGACGCCATTTCTTCATGTAACCTTGGAGTGTCGCAATGGCATAAATACATATCCTAGCTCACTTTACATAATGTCCTCCAATTCGTCAAGATAGGATCTTGGTCTCTTTTTTTTTTATTTTAATATCTACATTTTAAATCAATAATTCGATCCTCATTGTAACGCGAACTGAAGACGAGTGGATTATTGCGAACTTGAACCAAACTGATATTTTAATACGCGAACCGAAGTTCAACACAGTTGTGTAAGATTTCAAGACACGACGGTTAGCTATACAGCTATACAGATTGAAACCTGATCCACTACCAGGTTTTTATTTTATTTTCAACATTCATCGTAGCATTTTCTTACCGTTTAATTTATTTACTAAGGTGTACATTTTTAGCGCTACTACACGTCTTAAATTAACTCCACATATGAGATTATTTTGCTATTTTTTATACCTTAAAATGAATAATTGGTTTAAAAAACTTTAGAATAAAGTTCTTACCTACCAATGACTTCCACTCGCCTACACTGGTGATCACGTGACTTAAGATAATAAAATAGTTCTGCATCTTTGCCTAGTTGGTAACTTGTCTGCCTACTGGACCTAGGTTTCCTGGTTTGATTCCCGGCATGGCCGGAAAATTTATTATTGGTGAAAACATGGATATCCTCCTTTCACAGTGATGAATTAATGGCCTGGGGGCTGGGTGTTTTGTGTCTTCCTTAATTAATTTAGTGTAAGTCGTGTTTATTATAAAATAAGCCGGTTCGGTTCATAAAGTGCGCGAAGGATGCGCTTTTACCACCTTTGAAAATAAACATCGTGTACAAAATAAAGGACATGTTGTAAAAGGGCAGAAGGTATCTTAACAATATTGTTTTAAAACTAAAAACTATACAGCTCAAGTGCAGAAAAGTATTTCAGCAAATAAATATATTTAAAATAATTCAAAATGTCCCAACTTGCCAAGGACAACCAGCTCTTTGAAGACTTATTTAGCAATCTTCAAACCACGCGTGTACTGACTGCTTGAATATTTCAACAAGTATCCCTAGGAAGGGAAGTACCTTGTCCGAATATTGAATATATCTTAGATCCATATATTTTCTTTACAAAATTATCGATAGTTACAAGCAGTAGCGTTGAACTAGAGAAAGCACAGTTTATTAAAAACTGTACCTGTGGTATGCTCTCATCTACTGGCTCCCCATTTGGCCAATCTTACATAGGTCATGCTCTAAACACGTTAAAGGGGGATGTATTTTATCTGTTACATGTCGAATGAGTGTTCTACTGAGTAATGACAACGTACAGTTTAAACATTGTCCTCTTACCTTTGCGCCATGCCATGCCACTGGTTACGGGTCTTGTTTCCTCTAAACTAAAATTTTAAAAAACAATGGGCAGTGTTCCTACTTTCTAACCCCGGTCCCTCTTAATGTTTGAATAAAAGTACTGACTGACTCGTTATGTGGGAATAGTTTGTTTTTTCCGTGGTTGGATTTTGCATTTCGCCATGTTAATCCCTATTCATACATAATATCCTCTCCCCACCCTCTTTCTCTTTTTAAGAGGTGAGAATAATACTATCTTCATAATTATAGTCAAACTATTTCCCCGGTTGCTAACACCTTTGTCTAATTATATTGTTCTTGGTTCAATTCCAGCTCAGACAAAACAAAATTCTTTGAAAGACGATTTGGGTTACTAAGCCTTTTGTCATAGTTGCTATAAATATAAATACTAAGAGAACAATACAGATACTTTATATCAAATATTGTGCCTCTAGTTTATATTAGTCAGGGTTGATACACACTTGTAAGAGTCATGGAAATTTAAAAATATTACTTGAATTTTCAGATCATGTTATCGATAATGTTCTGAATAGAAAGTAGTAGTGCATTACCAAGTGTAAACTATTGGGTGCATCTCCAATTTATGCAATTTCGCGAAAAGCACATACACAGAAAAATCTGTTTTGTGCAGGTCTGTGACTACAAAATGATTTTGTTATGATCAGACTAATTTTGTAGTCAACATTAAATTTGTTGTAATCAACATTAAATTTGTTGTAATCTGTACAAAACTGTTTTTTATGTGTATGTGTTATCAACATATTTTGTGCCAAGAAGGTTATAATAATACGGTATCGAAAAAAAAATAGATTTTTGTTTTCACATATCAAGAGAATGACATTTTAATATTTTAATCGTGAACATTTTCGAATTACGAGATTATGATAAATCTATACGTTTTAAATGTGTCCGAACAAAAAAAAGTTAATTTTACCATTTATGTCTGTTCCTATGTGTCTATTCCTAACCATAGATCTGAAACTGTTTGATAGCTTTTTTTCAAACTTGATATTTACCCTAGACCTCAAATTAAGGGTAGTTTATTGATGAATGATTTTCGAAAATTGAACAAATTTTTAAAATGGCTATACAATGTGTTTAAAATGTATATCTGGGGAGTGTTTTGACATCATAAATAAAACATTATACTTGTATGTAAAATTCATTTAAAGGGTAGTTAACAGATGACTGGTCTTTTAAAAATTTGAATATTAAAAAAAATCCAGCTATTTGGTTCAGGATGGGTATCTACTAAGTGCTTTAAATTATAAATAATTGACGATCTCAGTGGACTTGTGGTAAAGTGCTTGCCTCGGGACCCGATGTTCGTGAGTTCTAGCTCAGCTGGGGTCGACGAATTTTTCTTGGACGATAAAAAATCCGTAGCACAACTTCCTTCGAAGGGAAAGTAAAGCCATCAGTCCCATGTCAATTGTGGCATGTAAAAGAACCCTGAAAGCTATGTGAAAATACTTTGTGAAGTCTGTTCACCATAGGAATTGTTTTATGAAAGGCCATTTTCCCTACCAGAAATCTATTATATAGTAGGATATTGGTAGGAAAAAAGACCTTTCAGAGAATAACTCCTACCGTGAATGAAGTATAGGCCCTCTCGCTCTTGCTCAGAGAAATCCTCGTTTACTGATATAATCAGCCGGTTCCAAAAGTGCACGGTAAATACCTCAAATAAATAAACAGTATAAATAATTGTATTTATTCGTTTTCTTAAAAATTAATTTTATAATAGTTTACTGATAACCGATTTATGTAAAATTGGTGTCTGTTCATGTTCAATATTAATGTATGTTAATTTTCCAAGGTAAATTAATTTGAAGGGTAGTAAACTAAACGAAGAATTATTTTTAAAAATTGAAATTTTTATAAATTAACCTTTCAAGATTGAGTTCAAAATAGGTATCGGAATAGTTTTTCATGATAAATAAGAATAAGTTTTTATTTTAACAAATTAAAAGTAATTTTAAGGTAGTTTACAAATAACTTATTTTTGAAAATTCGAAATGTGTTAGAAACATTCAAACAATTGGGCTTAAAATGTATACATTTATAAAATGTGTTTATTGTCATTAGCCAGATGATGTGTTTGTGTATCTGAGGAAAACTGACTTAAAGGAAGTTTACTGAAAATACATTTTTGAAAATTGTTTTTCTAGCTATAATACACTCTATGAAAAAGTGTGTGTAATTGTGTAGTACCATTTATTTATATATGCATTGCATTAAATATAATATACTGTTAAAACTCAAATGTTTTGGTTTGAAAAACTGAAAAGGTCAAGGAGTTTCAGAACTCTTAAAGCGTGTGTTACAAACAACATGCTCAAAACTTGACACTTGAATCCTATTGAGACAAAAATCTCTTTAGACCTAAAACTCTCTACGGCCTCCTAATTTACTTTGTGTCTTTTTTTGAGAGCTTTCTTTGGTATCTAGTATCTCGGCCTATGGACTTTCATCGGCCAAAGTGGAAGTTGAAAATGTCAATTAGAAATTATTAGAGATGTAATAGTTCAAAATAGGTAAGTAATAAAACACATAATTAATTATACTATGAAGTGATTTGATATATAATGTAAACTAATATTAATTACTTTAAATATAAAATAAGTTAATGACAAAATAGTCAAAAATGTGGTGCGAAAATAAATAACTTGAGGGAAATTAATTTAATTGAAAACATTATGTTATATATAGATGAGTTCCAAGTCGTATATAGTTAAATTATAATCTATGTGATTGTGATATTTTTATTGTTTAACTAATCTCATATCCAATAAAATAAATTCTCCTCAATTAAATTAATTGAATATAAATTGTGTAAGATTTTCCTTAAATTTAATGTTTTATAAACTTATTCTGATTTGTATCCATATTGGGTTTTTTTATTGTTCATGTTATTTTAGCTATTTATATTTTAATTCCACTAATCATATTAATCAAATTTTCACTTTAACTTTCCTTTTGTATTTTCAATTGTATTCTCTTTGTATATCTAATTTTCATTTACTCATACTCTTATAGTCCAATGCATTTAATTATCTTGTTTCTCAAGTCTTATTCTTATCTTTAATTTTCAAAAGTCGTCCTGTGAGTGCCGTGTCTTTCCGCTGCTCTACTCCGCGTCTTTGGGCAGATTTGAGTCGTAGCATGCGCGAGAATTGTATCACGTTATAGGAAGAAAATAACTAAAAAAACAAAGTCTCACAGCAATTTTAAACTGTATTTTTGCCAGGCGATCTTTTAATGGTTCAATATGATCCCAATGAAATCTAACTTTAGATTGCACTACTAGAAAAGTTGGGGAATCTTTAAAGATAGTTTGGCTGGACACCCTGTAGTCCATTTCCTCTACGCTATTATTAACCCCCCCCCTCCTCTATATTACCATATTGACCCGTATACCCCCATATTCGCTCATTAAAAATATATATTCTATTACAAGAACGAACCTGGTACTGAAAGATTATGATGACCCGTATGTTAAACAACATAATCATTAAAGACCCATTATAATCTAAGATAAAGCCTGACCTTAAAATCGTACTTATAATTCCCCCGTCCCCTTATAAAAAACCGCCTTTCCTCGTATGATGTTTTCGCCAGTAATATTAACCCACCCAACGTGTTTGAATATTTGTTACCTTTTTTTTTTTTTGTCCCCGCACAGTATTAAAACTAACATTTTTACCTCTTATTTCGTGTGTGTATGTGTTAAATTTCATGTCGGATTAATGGGGTGTATTCCTGCCTCTCGCTGGCGCATAGAAACAGCCCTCTCCATTTCTTATTCACCCGTGCGTTCCCTGCTCTACGTTTATCGATCCATCGCCCTCCTCCCCCTCTACCATCGTCACCCTCTTCACAGTTGGGTGTGTGTATGTCTCTCAACATTCTACAGTCCACCTTATGGCGAGGACCCACTTTACCTATTCAAATAACTATCAAATGTCGCTTGCCATAATTAACCAGAGGCTTTAATTTGGTATGGATATCAAGTTATACACTTATTTGGGATATTTAGGGTAGCCTTGTCTTCTCATTACTCTAAGGGTTCCGGGTTCGATGCCTTTTGAAGCGGTCGGGAAAAAACAAAATAAGTCGAGAACTTGGCAAATTACAGGGGGAAAAATCCAGGAAAATGTTGTTTTACCCAAAATATGAAATATAATAATGTTTAAATCAGTAAATTACAATGTGATTAAAATTGTCTTTTTTGTTTGTAGCTGTGTAATATATTTTATAAATCCTAGTAGACAATGTTAATACAAATAAAAAAAACATGTTTATTTAAATTTTCAAACTTATTATTTATAAAAAAATATTAATAAAAAAGTGGGTGGAGGGGTTCTATGCGGCGGTAGAAGGGTGTGTGTGTGACATACTTTTGAGTCTGAAATTATGGGGGAAATCAGGGGAAAAGTCGTGAATTTCATTGTTCAAGCTGAGTTTTTAAATACTGTATAATTAAACTAGTAGGACTTGATGATAAGCTTTTTAAATTACTTTAATCATCAAATTATAGGATGCCCATAAGCCATGACCAATTTTCAAGAACTATTGAGTTTATTAAGCGTAGAAAATCAAACTAAACGTATCCACTATAAATCATATGCTTCGCTCAAAAAATCTGTTTGTCTAGCACCGCGTCTTACTACACGTATGGGTTATTCGCCACCACGCTAGAATAGAACTCGAGACCGTTGTCTTTGCGCGCCAATACTCTTCACTTAACCATCCTGGCTCGTCACTTTCCACGAGTTATTGTTCTATTCAGTATCATGGTATAGGCCACCTAGAGCTATATACAATCACAGTCCACAACGACCCAAATAATTACAAAATAAAGTCTTGTTTTCATTTAATTTTTCTTAAAACCTAGCCCGCTTCACTCGAGTGAAACTCGACCCGTCCACTTTTATTGTTCTGCGGAAGAAAGGAAACATCAACTGGTTTACCCTCAGACACATCAACTCGTCCACTCAAACTTGGACATTTTAGTGCAAAAGCTTACCAAGTACATACTGTACATCGTAAACCCCCCTCTCCCCGCACCCCAAAATCAAGTAGTAAAATGTTACAGCACTGGTATTACAGTTGGCCGTCAAAATATCAAATATTACATTGTCATTTCACATGCATTATATTAAAATCAAGTGGTTAGGTTAGTTAGAGTTGTAATTACTTAGTACGCTTTTGCACTGAATAATCCAAGTTTGAGTGGACGAGTTGATGTGTCTGAGGGTAGACCAGTTGATGTGTTTACTTTCTTCTGCAGAACAATAACAGTGGACGAGTTAAGTTACAGCCCGGCTTGATTCATCTAGGTTGCCAATAAGGCACCTACAGATAGACATTTGAAGCGTAGGAAACAATTTTTGAAAAAACACCCTCAGTAGGGTCTACACTGTTTCGAGATTCAAACCCCAACCTCCCCGCTTGACCAGACTAAAATAATGAGCTTATCATTTAATCCGCGTGCCCGCCCTTGTGGGTGAATACAATGCTATGACCAAAGCTCCTACATACCGAATACTGCAATAGCGCTATCCAGTTATTTTGTAAGGAATCGTAGTAGCGCCTGCTTTGGTGGCCGCATTGTCTGAGGCGTCACTCTCGCAATAGACTAGACTGTCGATGACTGGGAGATCAGGGTTCGAATCTCGGTCTGGTGTATTGAGGGTGTTTTATCTTAAATGTTTTACCACTTTCCCTTAACGCGAATGCGGGTACATTTTCTCCAAATTCAACCTTTCTTATTCCTATCCCATTATAATAATTAGTACACGTGAGCATAACTTAAACAAGTAGTAAGACGCTGTGTCAAAAATAGATTGTATTAATCTATTTTCAGCGCTTCAATAGTTGACTAGGCTTCCATAAAAAAACAGACTCGTGTTTTTTTACAGTCCATTTGTCATAAGAAGGGCCCTTTAGGAAATACAAGCATAACATTGACCGCAATTTGCTATGTTATTAGTGATATTTTAAAGAAAATGATATCTTAAAAAGTTACAGCTACATATCACATGGTTTGAAGTATAGTGCGTGACAAGTAGATATAGTAACTTTTACATCTGTCAACTAAGGCTCTTCCTTAAAAACAAAAAATGAACTTTGCTTAGATTAAGTTTTTGTATTTGCCCCACGAGACAAGATTAAAAGTCCAATTTTACTTTCATAACGAAAGGTTTCAAGTGCGAGCCCAGGCGCTAATAACTTTATTTGTTTGTAAGGGTCCTGTAGAAACAAAATGTTTTGATAATCGAATTAAATCCCGCTGGATATTTGTTAAACCTTTCCTATGGCTGTTTGTGCTGTAATAATCTGGTGTTCAAAGTACATAGCAAAATGATAGTAGTAATAAAATTTGCAGCTAACAAAAAGTAAGGGTGTTTATCACGTACACGCTATTCAAAGTGCATTAATTTTGCTTTGATGGAAACCCTAGAGTTGTATTTTAATTGGATGTTCGTAAAATTATGAATATAGGGTGTATTTAATTGATAAAACGTCAGTAACAATCAATATATTATTTTGTTTTTTAGTGGTTGGTTTTGGTCCTCTATATTACTATACTGTGTTTGATGGAGTACGCGAAAACACGCAGTTGGCACATGACTAAAATTGATTCGCCACACATAAACCCGTATCCGAGAGTTAATAAAGTTGCCAGAGCTACTTTTGTATACTAATACGCCAACAAGTTCGTTGCAAGCTTACTCGCAAAACATTCTACCTTAACGTTCAACTATGTGTCGAAGAAATATCGTGTAAATATTACTCCATCTCCCGAAACACTCCGAAAGGCATTTTCAGTCCAAGTACATGCGGTTATACAATACATTCTAGCCGACTGATGTCATGCCCGCTTCGGTGGCCGCATGGTCTAAGGCGCCACTCTTGCAGTGGACTACACTGCCGATGATGGAGAGATCGAGGTTTGAATCTCGGTCGGGTGAAATAATGCTGATTTAAAAAATGTTTTTCACTCTACTTAAACGCAAATGCGGGTACATTTCCTATAATGTACTCTTGCTCATATCTAAAACCATTAGCGTAGTTAGTAAATAAACGTATAACCCGAATGGTTAGGCGCGGTATTAAAAAACGTATCATGAAGCTCGTGTTTGAATGTAATAAATAAATGCAGGTGGTGTGCCACTAGCGTGTGTCCTCTCTTGAGTGGACAAAATGGCTACTTTCTTTGGAAATGAACATACTACAGTAGACTCTCGTTAAACCGAACTAATCGGGACCAAGACCTTTTCGGATTAACCGAAATCATTCCTATAATGTAAATTAAAAATTCACTGTAAAGTCTAATGGGCGTGTTTACGTGTGTGCTATTCACTAGCGCTGAGAGACAAAGGCGGGGGGAGGGGGGGAGTTGAGTAACCTGTTGCTATTTTGATACACTTCATTACGACAGACGAGACTACTGATTTTATGAACATGCCAAATAAATAATTGTTGTAAGTACCCTAGAATATGCTATTTTCATCAATTTTGAAAACAAAACAAACTGAGTGAATTTATACATTGTTTCTTTTCGCTCCTCTGTACTATTACAATACATTTTGTTTTGAAATTAAATTAGTTTTATCTTCCATTTTTGTTCGG
Source organism: Timema genevievae (assembly GCA_902155825.1). Lineage (NCBI taxonomy): Eukaryota > Metazoa > Arthropoda > Insecta > Phasmatodea > Timematidae > Timema > Timema genevievae. The sequence continues at coordinate 75,407 of CABFWO010002365.1, forward strand.
ATTAACGAGAGACTACTGTATATCATGTTAAAGTATATATCTGTATTCTATGGTATGTGAAAATAAACCTAGCTAGTCATATTGTGTCCTTTGAACGTTAATTTAAGTGCGTTGTGTCTTGTGGCGACTAACCGTATTACACGGTCGATCAATACGTGGTCTAAATGTCAGGCTCATCTAGTCGCTTTGTCGGTGACGGGGGGGTTGCATTTCATATCCCGGCTAGCTATACTGATTGTGAGGTTTCCATTCCTCCCTCCGCGAAAATACAAGAACATTTCTTATATATGCTACCTTTCTCATCCTTAGCTTGCTAGCATATTTAAAATTGATATAGACCTGATGAGTAAAAATGCGGTGGAAATTAGCCGTATTATGTGTTGAGGAAATAATTTGATGTTTCCTTTGGAAATGAATACATGGGGGCTGTTTCCTGTAGAAATGAATGTATGTGTGTCATGTCCTGTGGGAATTAACCGTAGTTTGTTTGTTCCAGGATGAGGATGGGCCTCTCTGCCGAGGAGGAATGAAGGCCATGGACGGTGACGAGTCTCTCTCTTGCTCCAGGAAATGTCCCACCACGACAGGCAAGTTAGCTATTTCATACGTGCACACAACTCCAACCTACTCTCAAGGTCGTCGTCCTCCTTTTGCGACCTTCACGGCGCCCGCCGGTCCTCTCTTCTTCCCTCAGTTGTTTCTTTGCTCGATCTAATCCGACTTGGTGCTTGAATGAGCCGTGATGTGCCCATTGATCTTTATAATATAATTACTGGATGGACAACCGAGCCTGAAACATTTGAGCTGCACAGCATTGTGTAAGAGTGAAAGAAATTTCGGGTATCTCTTTCTCTCTTACACACATTCAATTCAATGTGGCAACTCGTGACTTGTTTCTTTAAATGAGTTGATGTAGGTTAATCCTATATACACCATGATTATGGTATGAAAAAAGACTTTACAGAAGGGACTTTCTACTAATGTTCTAGAATGTTCAAGATTCTACTCTTCAGAAGGATTCTGGTACGAAAAAAGTTCTTCCGGAACAGGCTTCCTATCAAAATCATGATAGAGTGGTACTTCCTACAAGCCTATAACTTAAATGATTATAGGATGTAATACATCTACACAAAGTTTGTTATTCAAACAAATGTAATCAAGTTTGTAGCTACCTTAGTTTGTTTTAGTTAGAACTTTCAGTATAATATGGTGTACTTGTCTTATTCTGAAACCAATATACAAGCTAATAGACAACTTGTATCAAAATGTAAACAACCTGGGTGATAGCTACATATTTTAATACTTTACTATTTTTAAATAAGGAGAGGAGTTTTTTTTTTTTTTGCGCACCAGGAACATGTTTTTGCACAATAATATTTAAAGAAACAGTTATATCTTTCCCTTCAGAACCAAGAAGACGACAAACTTGAGCATCACGCTTTGTTCCATTGCAAGGGGTGTGCTATGCCCATCAGTATGGTATAGAAGTTCACAAACTTTTTAAACAAAATAAGCCCTTGCACCCAAAAAAAACACATTCTTGAGGTAGCCTTCATACTTTTTTTTTACACTCAATAACGATGGTTAAAATTTTACAGGTATTAAAGTCATTAAAGTATCAAACGTGGAACATTACATGTTCTGCCTACACCATTCGCAAATGTCCCTTATTCAAATTGGAAACAATTGGCAATCCCAATTAGTAATTACTGAGGCTATTTTATACCGTGAAAAACAAATAAAGAATATTCTAAAACTACCTCACGGGATCTGAGATAGCTATGGCGCAGCCCAATTTGAAAAACGCTGGTATGGTGAAGGTTGCTGGATATACCAGCCTTTCAAACATGGTGGCCACTCGTTCCGCAAATAGACCCGCACAGACTTCAACCTCGACACCATCACACAATTCGCCCAACCATGTAGCACATATCACTAGTGTATCACAACAAATCATCCCAGTCCATTCATTCTAATACCTCATCTTGGAATTGTAGGCCTACTATCCAACGAAATTGTCACCTATCTCTACCGGAGGAAATATGAATTCGGCCCCACCAATCTTTTAGCATCACTAATTCGGCCCCAGTAATCATACTAATATACTTTACAAATTCAATCCCTTGAACCAACTAAAAACTTTCCATCCCATTTTTTGCACAGACTTAGGATAGTTTTGTGCCCTAAGTTTGGTTAGATTAGGAAATTGTGTTGGGTCATACTATCCATCACTTGCTCTTTTTCGTCCATCCTTAGTACAACATGTGGCCGAACTCCGATGAACTGCCTTCCCAATCACTCTTAACGGGGCTGAGTTTGTATGCAGCCTTCTATAAGTCCCCAGTCAACCCCCCCCCCCTTTTTTTAAAAAAATAAATAAATAATAAAGTTGTTATTCATTACCAAGCGGCAGACTTAGAGGTAATTTCACATTCAATTTAATGTTCCCTCTTTAAAATTCAAGCAAAACCATTAAATAAATTATCGCTAGGCAATATAAATATCTAACTAACAATTTGTATAGTCTATATTTATAGAAATCAGCCAACGCCTTCCGCGGGGACAACACTTATACCCAATGTAGTTAGTTGGTATTACAAAAATAAATACTTTGTAATTATATTCCAATGTTCATACTAAGTGTTTTCCCTAACCGACAGCTAGAAAAGCTACTAGTTTAGGTATTCATACGAAGACATGTGGTATGGAGTTGTTACGTTTGATATAACGCTAATACTATAATAAAATGTTATCACTGTTGGCTGCAAAAAAAATCTAAAGGGTCTTTCTTATGAAAATTGAACTGTATTATGATCATTCTTTCATGATTTTTACGTTTTCCGTCATGTTTAAGCCAATTTTAAATATATATGAGGGACGTAGCTTTTGATGGAGTTATACAATTATTGGTTGTATTCACTCTTTCTAAAAGTGCTAAATTAATTAAATTTTACTAATCATTTTAATTACTTTTAATTACCATTATGCTAACTTAGTGTGTTTGACACGTTCGGCCGGCATTGGGTGCTGTGTATGTAGGCTAGTTTGTAATTCGAGTACTGAAATAATAAGTGTATTTAAACAGTGCCCGTTAAATATTCCTTAAACAAACAATAAATCTCTCTAGCGCTAATTTGCATATTATTACAGCAATTTCATTCTGACCTCTAAAATAAAAATTGAGGTCAGAGGGCAATTGAAAGGTTAAGCTTTTTCTTAAGCCAGAAATACAATTTTATACATTTTTTCCTTTTACTCTCTAGCCCCCAAACCTTTGAATAACCAAATATGCAGATACTACAGCTAACTTGTCATATATTTAGTACAGTTACAGTCGTACTATTCTAAAAGTGGGTTGTTCGCAGTATAACCTCCTGACAGGTTGTATAAGATATCACCAGAGCGCTCTATTAGCCGTGGTTTGTACTCGGAGCTATGGAGTTTGGTCTCGGAAAGATATAATCAACTCTAGTTTGTATTACATTTCTGTCCTAACCGGGGGCTTTTTTTTAGCACCGCGTCTTACTACCTGGTCAGGTTATACGTATGTATACTAATTGGTAATTACTATGAGTTAGGGATGAGGAATGTTGAATTCAGAGGAAGTGTACCCACATTTGCATGGAGCAAGGGGAAAACCACCCTCATTATACCCGACCGGTATTAAAACACCGATCTTCCTGTCATCAGGAGTCTAGTCTAACACTAAAGTGACGCCTTAGACCATGCGGACTCCGAAGCAGTACCGTGGGTAGTTCACGGTACTTTCTAACTAAGTCACTGAAGATTTAATCAGTGTGGTCTATTAGCTGTGGTTTGTACTTATGACTCTGGAGTCTTGGGAGAAAGATATGGCTTGTACTTGTACAAGTCCTTGAATAGCTTATTGGTGAGCTTCTTAGACCAAGGTTCGGAATTTGAATTCCTGTCTGGGCACTTTTTTTTTATTATATAATTTCATCTAATCTTAAGCTTCCCGAACAAGCCGTAATATCTGTTCTATACCTCACACTTGAGACAAAGGAAGAAATCTCGAAATGTAGAACTGCCTATGGCCCTAGAAACCAACACATAGGGCCAGTTTCATAGTCAAATTTAGTACGCCTCAAGTGCGGCGCTATACTAAATACAGGACGACACCTACCTAGACCAAAATGGAATGGGCCAGCTTCGCATATGAAAGTGGCCCATTCCATTCAATTTCAGGTAGGTGACGTCTTGTATTTGGTATAGCGCCGCACTTGAGGCGTACTAAATTTGACTATGAAACTGGCCCATAGGATTTATTTGCTGACGGGGATATCAGGGTTCGAATCCCTTCTGGGTACATTGAGGCTGGTTTTATGTTATTTAACATTGTGTTTTTTTCTATCGTCCACGCTTATGCTAATTTGTACACTTCTTCTAAGTCACCCCTCATAATTAATTAATCCCTTGTTTTAAACATTCGGACAAAAATAAATTCAACCCGATTCGGTGGCCGCATGGTGTAAGGCGTCTTTTAATAAAAATAGACTAGATTACCGATAGCAAGAATATCGGGGTTAGTATATCAGTTGGATGTACTGAGGGGTTCTCCCCCCCCCCCC
>CABFWO010002365.1:81329-103256 GCA_902155825.1 Timema genevievae
GGGGGGGGAGGACACGTAAAGCAAAATGATCCATCCATAATATTGAGATCGAAAATGTTTATGATTACAATACTTTATTATCGTTATAGTAAAGTAAACCAAGAAAATGCACAGAGTATAAGACTACTTGACTATCTGGGCCGCTGGTCGACCGCCACCAACAGTTTCCAATGCATTTTAGTCACTTTTGGTCAGCAATTAGTTTTTCTACAGGCATTTTTATAGGAAGGGCTTCTTAGAAAATACAAACCAATATTTTGCGGGTTAAATTGATAACATATTCCTATTTATTAGTGTTTTGTAGGCATTGATATTATGTATCAGAAAGTGACATTTATATATCTTATAAACTGATATATGAATACGTGAAATTAGATCTGGTAATTTTTTATATTGGAAAAGAAATGCAGGAATTTTATTGGTGGTTAGTAAGGAAATGATTTCGAAGTAAACGTTGAAAATACTTAAGTATATGATCACACAGAGAACACAAATTGGGAACGATAATTTATAGATTACTGCAAACAGCATATCAATTGCCAGAGTTGAGTTTAAGTATCTAGAAATAACCATATTAGAGGGCAAATTAGAAAATTACAGTCGGGAAAGGCATTCTATTACTCGATCAGTAAATAATGGACAGCTCGCTTGTTGTCAAGGAATGTAAAGCTCAGAATACTCAAAACAATCATTTTACTTGTTTTTTAGCACCACGTCTTACTACCCTTTCGGTTTATACTCTTAAGTAATAATTACGGCAATGGGCTAGGAATTGGGAAGGTTGAATACAGAGGAAGTGAGCCCGCATTCGCATGGAGAGAGAGAGAGAGTGTGTATATGTGGAACACCATTTTAGTAAAAACCTCCCCCAGTTTACCCGATCGAGATTTGAACCTCGATCTCCTCGTTCTAGGCAGTCTTGCTCAACACGAAACCAGCGCGTTAGCTAACTACGCCACTGAGGCGGGTTTACCGGTTCTCCATGTGTGTGAAACGTGGTCTCTTAGCTTAAATGACGAAAGCATATTTAGGTTGTTCGAAGAAAAGGTGCTTGGAAAAATATTTGGTCTAAAAAGGGATGTGGATATTGGGGAGTGGAGGGGGATACATACCTTTATACTCGTCGCAAGACATTGTTAAGATAATCAAGTCTCGCAGATTACGATGGGTAGGACATGCAGCGTGAATGGAAGATTATATGACCATGCTCAGGGTACTGACTGGCAAACCCAATGGGAAGAGTCCATTGGGAAGACCTAGAAGCAGATGAGAGAATAACATTAGAATAGGCCTGAAATAATGAGGTTGACTAGATTTAACTAGCTCAAAATAGGGATAGGCTTTAATGAGGTAGGGTGGATAGAACTAGCTCGAGATAAAGATAGGCTATAATGAGGAAAGGTGGATATAACCAGCTCGAGATAGGGATAGGGTGTGTGTAATGGATAGTCTATAATGGGGAAGGATGGATGGAACTAGCTCATATGGATAGGGTGTACTGAGGTGGATTAGAGAGAACTAGCCCAATATAGGGATAGGATATAATAAGGTGGACTTAATAGAACTAGATCAAGCTAGGGATAGAGTGTAATGAGGTGGACTGGATAGAACTAGCTCAAGATAGGACTAAGGTGTGATGAGGTAAACTGGATATAACTAGCTCAAGATAGGACTAAGGTGTAATGAGGTGGACTGGATATCACTAGCTCAAGATAGGGATAGGCGGCGTACTTTTGTAAGTGCAGCAATGAACTTTTAGTTCCTAATGCCATTGAGTAAAGTCGGATTGTACTTTTCCTACAAAATTTGGACTGTAGTTTAAAGTTAAGTGTCTTATGTATGACATTTATTATTGTTGCTATTAAACGGGTTTCTATTAATTTTTATATTAGAATTAACAAAAAAAACACTATTTACTATGAAATATAATTGTTTTAGAACATAAACATTTTGAGAAAGAATTTTGTCTAAGCATGTTTTATATTACACAGCTTTACTTAATGGAGTGGGGGCTATGTTTACTTCGAATCTCAAATAATATCGGACACGATACTAGGTAATTTACCACTTATGACCCGCCTCGGTGGCGTAGTTAGCTAATGCGCTAGTATCGTGTTGAGTTAGACTGCCGAGGACAGAGAGATCGAGGTTTGAATCCCGGTCGGGTGAACTGGGGGTGGTTTTCCCTCATTTTTTCTACTCTCCTTCCTAGCTAATGCGGGCTCACTTCCTCTAAAACTCAATCTTCCCTATTCCTAACCCACTAGCGTAATTATTTCTTAAACTAACGGTAGTAAGACGCGGTGCTCTATAAATAAAAATACCGTTTATTTATAGGTGAGTCCTATTGCGTCGATAGGCTTGTGACATTCCTTTTATTAAACGTTGTGCATTAACTATTATGTGTTTTCTAGATTAAGGGCCAGTTTCATAGTCAGATTTAGTACGCTTAAAGTGCGAGTCGATACTAAATACAGGACGACACCTACCTAGACCAAAATGGAATGGGCCGGTTTCGCATATGAAACTGGGCCATTCCATTTTAGTCTAGGTAGGTGTCGTCCTGTATTTAGTATCGACTCGCACTTTAGGCGTACTAAATCTGACTATGAAACTGGCCCTTTGTTTGATTTTAAGTTGTGTTCTTGCAACTATTTATTCCAAATGTACCTTTAGATTCCTTAATTAGAACACCGCGGGAACATTGAACACTTATAGCCAGACATTATTAACTTGTGTAATCTTACGTTTTACTATTCATTTAGTATGGAGAATATTTTTATTAATTAAGTGCATCAGGCTAGTCTTGATTCCAGTATCGTAATTAATGTGTGTGTAGACGCGGTGAAAAAATAAAATATCTCGTTAGTTTGGCGTCGTGTGTTCCTAAATATACGTTTAGCCATTCCAGAGCTCTCACTAAATATGTTCCCTTTGTGTGTGTGTGTGTGTGTGTGTGTGTGTGTGTGTGCGTGCGTGCGTGCGTGTGCAGAATAAATATTTGGATAACTTTTGAAAATGTTCAAACATCCAAGCTAGCGCAATAAACAATTATTGTGGGTATTTTAATTTAAGAATTATCTTTGTTCATTGACAATAATCATTTACGAGTATGAATGGGATTGAAATAAAAGTGTAATATTACTTTTTCTTTTATGTTTATTATAGCTATCTAAATATGCATCATGGTAATAAAAGCAAAACTAAAACAAGAATAAAATATCAATGGTACAGGCACAACTTAAATTAGGTCAAGTCTTTTTTTTTTTAGCATACACACAATTGATAGTTTTATTTAAAGCGAACGTTAAGAGAAGTATTTTTTTAGTACGCATTGTACATTAATTTATGCCCTCCTAGTTAATAGTGATGCATTTACTAAGCCCCCGGCGGCGCTTTGTCACTCTGATGTGCGGATCCCCGTGTTTTATTAACGCGGAAAGTCAACAATGGTAGAAATGTCTTTTACCATCAAGGCCGCCGGCAAATCCAGTGGTGGCAACAACATTCCTACCTTGCATAATAACCTCGCCGCGTGGTCACGACAAGCTTCAGATGTTGTGTTTGGTTCACGACCGCAGCCTCTCTCGACTGATTTATTAAACTCGGAGAACTCCACAAATAAAAACTGGTAAAACAGGGATTTTCATAAAATATAGTAAAAATACTGGAATATTGGCTAATTTGGGACATTTAACTGAAATCTTAAAATAGGTCTTTGGATGGATGAAAAAGTAAACTGAAGAATTGAGCAAGCTGATTCAAACATGTTTTTATTACCCCTTAAACAAAGGCTATCAAGCGACTGAAGATTTATTTCCCCATCAATTTTAAATCTTATCGTTTTAAACTTAAGTTATATGACTTCACACATTTCACTTTGATGAAATATGACTGCCCCCACCTCCCCAATCCAAGCTACCTGGAAATATGGAAATTCCCTCTGGAAAACAGGGAATTTTGTATTATGAAAACAGTGACAAACCTTTATATAATTTCAATAATATTCATTTTAATTATAGTAAGGAGAAACTATTAACAAACAAAATCATTACAATTGTTCACATATTATCTTGATTAATTGACCTTTTCTGGCTATACCTATCAATTCTTTATTTTTGTGATAACCAAATGTGTTCCTTATATTAATAGTTAGTCCTGTATATAGTTTATTTTGGTTTCAAATTGTCGTATTACCCGTCCGCATACTTAACCTAATGGGGGCAAGGATAAGTTAAGTATAATTTAGATTAAATGTACCCACTTTTGTTTGGAAGATGGGTAAGAAACCGTTTAGTAATAAAAACTATTATTTTCACCCAAATGAGATATGAACCCTACCTTCCTCTTCATCGTCAAACCAAACGAACTTGATATTTAAATATTTTGTTCAATTTCGTATTTCCATCATTAGTTTGGAATTAGAATGACAATCTTATTTTTGAAAATATATTAAAACCTTTTTTACATCGATCTAAACACTTATCTTCTAATTTATATAAGTTTTACCTATACTTTATTTTATTTGCAGTAGTTATTCTTACTTTTAACATAAAAACATTTCATTGTGTTAATCAATTTTAATTTCTCAAACCTATTTTATATGGTTGTATTCTCCAACTTTTAATTATAATTCAAATCACATCAATTGTTTTCAACTTTTAACTTATAAACTACATCAATTATATATATATATATATATATATATATATGTATGTGTGGGGGAGTTGAGAGGGGGGCCACAGTTATTGAATTAACTGTCACTTTTTATTGTTCAATTATCTCTTTCTTTTATCACCGCGTCATACTATCAAATTATACGCATATATGATAATTAGTTTACTCTAATGGGGGTAATGATGAGTAAGGAAACATTTTAGAGGTAATCTACCCGCATTTGCATGGAAAGAGAGTGGGAAACCATTTAGAAAACACCACCCTTAATAGACTCGATCAGGGTTCGAACCCCAATCTCCCCCTCATCAATAGGCCAGTCTAACACGAGAGGGATGCCTAAAACTTTTCGGCCACTGAACTGGGTTCACGTAAGTAAATCACCTTATTTCATAAACAATATAAAACCTTATTATTGTACAATTATTTATATTTACTGCCTAATGTGAGGAAAGTAAATACAATACAATAGGCTGACAAACATGTGTTTAACTTAATATTTCCTATAATATGTAGGCCCTACTAATTAATATAGTGTTCATCGGTTAATCGGACATATTTGTATCGGTGAGGACGTGGACTAAACGTCTAGCTTGTCTAGACTGATTTGCTGCTGCTGAGGAGGTCTTAATTCGAATCCCAGACAGGTGTATTGAGCGCGTTTTTAACCTAAATTGTTTCCTACTCTTCCTTTACGCTACATTTACTATAAATATTACCTTCATAGATTTAAGTTCAAAAAGCCTGAACTGTAAACAATAAAAAACAACTAACGGCATCGGTGGGCACGTAGACATATGCGTTAGTCTCGTCTTGTATGTCGGGGTTCGATCCCTCCCAGTTATATTGAGGTGTAATAATTGTCTTAATAGCTCTCCCACCATCCTCGAAATGTCGATTACGTTTCTTTTCAAATTTTATCTTTCTCATTTTTATCCCATTAGGATTAATAAACAAATAGCCTGGCGGATAGTAAGATGGAATGCACGTAAAAATAAATGTAACGACACAATCGCATAAATTTTCTCATGTTATGTATAATAGCATCGAAGATGATTTTCTAAAATAGGTTTTGAGTAAACAGCCCTTAAAGATGTCTTACTCATAAAAACAAACAAATCTTCTTGTTAGTCACAATAAGTATGTACATTTAAAACTAAATTGTTCAAGTATATTTTTTTTTAAATTCAAATTTTCAAAAATAGATTATTTTTGTAAACTACTCTGAAATTATTTGTTATTTGTAAAAATAAAAACGTATTCTTATTATCATGAAAAATTATTCCCAGACTCCCATTTTTAATTCATTTTTTAAAGTCCATTTCCAAAAATTTCAAATTTTCCGTAATTTGTCTTATGTATACTAACCTTAAATTAATTTATTTTGGATAAATATACACTATTATTTATAATGCTTAATAGTCCCCCATTAACAATTTTGAACCAAATCGTTGAAGCTATTTTCAATAAATTAAACTTAAAAAAAACTTATTTAGTTAACTACTATTAAATGATGTTATTTATAAAAACTAATCTAACTATATATAATACAAGCAACTTAATAGATACCCATTTTGAACCAGATCTCTAAAACCATTTTTTTAATGGTCATATTTAGAAGAAATAAAACACTCATCAGTTAGCTATACCCATAATGGAATACGCGCCTCCCTGCCCCGCACCACCCTCACAAAAACAAGTATACATCTTTATATATAATGTTCATGTCAAACGCCCCCAAGATAAACATTTTAATCTAAATCGTTATGGCAATTTTCAAAATAATTCGAATTTTCAAAAATCACTCGCCAGTAAACGATCTTTTCCTGATATTTTCCCCCCAAAACCAAGTATTCAGGGTATTTGTAATGCCAAACATTCCCAAGATACCTATTTGGAACCAAAACGTTTGGAACATTTTTAAAATATTTCCAATTTTTTAAACATCACTCATCAGTAAACTACCCATGAATGAGTTCCTACCCCAAAAATAAATATGCACTATTATTTGTCATTTCAAACACTCCCAAGATACCCATTTGGAACCAAATCACTAGCACCATTTGTAACATATTTCAAGTTTTTTTAAATCACTTTTCAATAAATACCCATAAATTAGTTTTTACGCCAAAAACAATCATACGCTATTTGTCGTATCACACAATCTTCATATATGCATTTTGAACAAAATCGTTAGAGCTATTTTCAAAATATGTACGAATTTTTAAGTATTTCCCATAGTTAAACTACCCTCCAACGAAATTTTGCACAAAATTCCATTATACATTGTTATTTGTCATGTCAAACAAACCCTAGATAACATGCATTTCAAACAAAATTGTTAGAGCCATTTTCAAAAAAAAATATGATCCATCAAACTGTTTTGGACAAAATTGTAAAATCCACTTTTTTGAGTTTGTGTTCACATAAAACGTACAAAGATTTTTCATTATTTCGAGATCAATTTTTTCAGCGATTACAATACTTTATTTTGGTATGTTGAAGTAAAAAAGTATTTAACCTGTAGTCATGTACATAAATTAAATAAAAAATTGTTAAGCTGATTAAATTAAATAATGATCAAGGTAAGTCGAGTAAACTGATGTGAAAACTTGTGTAGGGCGGTTTTATCCGTAGTCCCTTAGAGTAGAAGTGTTTGGGGGTGGGGGTGGCGGGGAGGAATAATTCACCAAGCAACCAGATTAAATTGATTGATTTTCAAAAAGTTTTGGTATTCTTATACTTCAATGAAACTTCATACTAAAACTCCGAAGAAACTTTGTACGGGAACTGTCTTGTGTCGTAATATCAAGTTATTCGGTCACGTAATCACAACTTTCAAGTGTATTGATTACTTTTCAGTGACTGCTCGTGAAATATTGCAAGGTGTTTTAGCACCGTGTCTTACTACCCGTTTGGGCTTTACGCTTATGTATTAATTAAGCTAATGGTTTTTAGGGATTGGGAAGGTTGTATCTAGAGGAATTGTAACCGCATTTGCGAGGAAAACAATTTTTGAAAAACCACCCTCGGTACACCCGACCGAGATTCGAACCTCAATCTCCCCGTCATCGGCAGTCTAATCTATTGCGAGAGTAGCGCCTTAGACCATGCGGCCACCGAAGTGGGTCAGATTGTAATAATTGTGTAGCCGGAGTAGCAAAGTAATAACCTTCAAGGACATGCCTAAAATAGATATAGAGTAAGGAGAAGATCGTGCATTTAATTGTGCATGGCTAGCTAAGCTTGGGAGATTGAAATTATCTTTAGCTTAAGGATATAACCGCGCACATCCATCCCAGACTCTGCCTTAAAATATTAGTGACCCTGAACACGTGATAAATCCTGGATAGCTCACTGGTCATACCATTGGCACGCTAAGCCAAGTTTTAATTCCCGTGTCCAGGTATCCATTTTTCAAAATTGTCGAATTTGTTGTTGTCTAGTGAACTGTCCCACTCTAGCAGGGTTGCCACGCACCTGGAAAACCGGGAAAATACAGGGAATTTGTTCATGTCTGGAAAAAACAGGGAAAACACGGAATTTCACCAAAAAGCTAGAATTTACTGGAATTTGTTAGTGAATTTGGGCAAGCTCAATATAGTAGGAATAATATAGACTAAAATTTGTAACGGGAGAACTGAGCATGGAACACGTCTCATCAGCTTGAGACAAGTCCTGAGTGCAACCGAGACGACTCGTTCGGCAAATGCCGTACCTTTTCGGCTCCTTCTTCGCCCCACCAATACCACGAACGTTTCGTTTCCTCCACCCCCATCCTCCAACTTTGGCACGTGTTTCTGCTGCCAGTTGAATGAATTCATTCTCTGGATTTTGGTGTTATTTGTCTGTTTAAAAACGATGACTCCTGTCGAAAGAGTTAAGTATCCCAGATATTAGTGTTTATGTAGCGTGATGTTTTAAGACTACCCTACCTATCTTGCCATTTTGGCTATTTTTAATTTTTTAGAATTTGCGCCAAGGTGTTAATATTGTCCGTTTAAATCTTTATGGGTTTTAACCTGTTTACTACAGTCAACTCCCAATTTAGCGAAGGTGGGTTTACCTGGTTGCTGCCATGGCCAGGATAAAAAAATTGAGTATACTGTAAAGTGAAAAGTTTATGAAAATATTACCTCCAGCGTGCTAGTTTGTCATAAAATTAGAATGGTTGTAAAAATGACCGATTGTGTTTGTGTCCGCGCATAGCTACTTTACCTCTCCCACCCCCTATGAAATGGACTAGCCCACTTCTACCACCCTTCTCTCCAAAGTCTCACAGTTCTTTGTTCTCAGATCTTTCCAGTTCAGTGCAGTGTTAAGTATATGCGATACTTTTAAAATATCGATATTTGAGTATGAAAAAAATAAACGAGAAGTAGATCAATATTTCCCAGTATCGATACTTTCATTTAGCGATAGAAAAATAAAGGCAATAATAAGAAAAGATGAATAAATTTAATAAATGATCGGGAAAATAAAGGAAGTAAAAGGAGAAAAGTAGGTAAATTAAAATCTTTCGATACCGGGTAAAAAATACTGATATTAGTAAAATATCAAAAGCTTGGTATCGAAAGAAAAGTATCGATACTGGTATCGTATCATTCCTAGTGCTAGTTTAGTGTCTCGTAAAAGTGTAAGATATTAAAACTATTTTGAACTCAAAACTTTATATCTAGATATGACCATACCTCAGGACTTTTTTTTTTTTGACCCTAACCCTCAAATTAAAGGTAGTTTACTGATAAGTGATTTTTTTTTAATTCCATATTTTTCAAAAATGGCTCAAAGATTTTGATTAAAATAAATATATATGGACTAATTGACCTCCCAAATAACACCATATATATGTTTTTTCGGTAAAAAAAATCGTTGAGGGCTAGTTTACTGATGAGTGATTTTTTTCAAAAACTTGAAATATTTTAAAATGAGCTTTAACGATTTGGTTCGAAATTGGTATATTGGGCCTTAGGCCTAATAATTGTGTTTGTGGTAAAAAGTTGTTTAAAGGTATTTTACTGATTGATTTTTCAATAATAGTTATTATGATAAATTTATGTATTATTGTGTCGTATAGTTTATTAATCAAGTACTTAATGTATTTGGTAGTTTTCAATGGGTTTGCAGATTTACCATGGAAATTGATATAAAGGGGTTTATTAGCCCTTCATTACCCCGCTAAATTGAGAGTTGACTATGTTGTTTTTTTATATTCATTACAATATGGTAGGGATGAGGATGGCAGTTTATTAGAGGAAATGCACCTGAATGAGCGACAAAAATCCCATGTTAATTTTATTATTGTAAATTATTATTCATGATTTGTGTGGGCTACTTAGTCTATACAGTACATATACAATAATTAAGATTGGTTAAAATATTTTTTAAATCAAGTAATACATTCTTTTACAAAAAAATAGATAGGCCCCCTATCACATTTAAAATCAAAATGGTATTTTTGGTATTTCCACTTTTTTCCTTCTTTCCTTCTATTTAGGGCATACAGCAACTATAATCAATTTTTCCTTATAGAAAATGTATGTCATTCATTTCTCATCCTTTTTACAAATAATTCTTAAACATGTGTTTATCATGCACAATAAAAGATGCCTCCAATGACAAATTACCACTCTTTGTTTCTAAAATTTTCTCTAAAACCAAATTTAATGCCTCTATAATTATATTTATAATCTATTAGGTGTCTGAAAAAATGAAAATTTCCTCTGGAAAACCTGGAAAACACAGGGGATTTTGTAATAAGAAAATAGTGGCAACCCTGTCTAGAGACCTTTTGAAGAACGTTAAGTTTCCTCAAAGTCCTGAGTGAGACCTAATCTTATCATCAGCACGCAGCCAACAGATATGGTTATTTGAGAAGCCAGGATTGTTTTCCACTGGTTACTAGAACACAATCCTTATCATGTATCTTTCACCAAGATAATGTGTAGGGGTTTTATTTATAACTCAAATTTCAACCATGAATTACATAATTTAAAAGGTTTTTTTCTACGGTTTTATGTATGCATTTTGTTTACTGCGCTAGAAAAATCAAAATATGATCTTATATATTATTTATGTTGTCAACATCCCTTTTTCTCGACTAATACAAAGCCTACAGCGATGAATAAGATATCAGTGGATAGGAATTTCTACCGACTTCTGACATAGCATACTCAGTTTACGTTAAAACACATTGTTTGTTTAAAATTTAAGTTAAAAGAAAAAAATCTAACAATATTTTTGTATCAACTACCGAAAATAAACTCTCTTTGCTATTTTGTGTGTACACTTCGCTGAGTATTTAATTTCAACAACCTAACAAAAGACTAAATCATTTGGGGGGGGAATATATTTTCTTGAGTATACAAAAGGTGTGACACAAGTATGTTTGCTCTGTATATTAAAGGCCAATGCTTTTTTAACCTTTAAAACTAAAGAGTGAATTCAATATTTAACACTAGGTCCTTTAGATAAATAACATCAAAAAATTGTTCACAAAAAATTTCATTAAAAACACCTTAACAATGGTTTGCTTATTTTACTTTCTCATATTAAGAGAAAGTATTGTGATCGCGGAAAAAATTGATCTCGAGATTATGACAAATCTTTAAGTTTTATGTGAACACTAACCCCCCAAAAAAGTGTATTTTACAATTCTGTCTGTCCATGGCCACGGATCCAAAACAATTTGATAGATTTTGTTCAAACTTTAAGGATAGATGAGTAATTTTTTGACATCCAAATTGTTTAAAAATTGCTCTAACGGTTTGTTTAGATTGCACATCTAGGATTTGATTGGCATGACAAATAACATTGTAAAATTAGTTTTGTGCAAAAATTCATTTAAGGGTTTTTGGGGTAGTTTATGGAAGATTGGATTTCAAAAACTGGAAATATTTTTTAATTGGCCCTAATGATTTGGTTACAATTGGGTATCTTGGGAGTGTTTGACATGACACATAACATTGTTTACTTGAATTTGGGTAAGGATTCGATAAAAGGTCGTTTGCTAATGAGTGATTTTTGAAAATTTGAATTATTTTGAAAATTGCTATAGGGCCCTAACGATTTTGCTTAAAATGTATATCTAGGGGGTGTTTGACATGAATATGACAATTAAAATATTGTATACTTGTTTTGGTTAGATTACTGACAGAAGTTTTTTTTTAGTTTGAATATGTTAAATTATGACTTAAGCGATTTGGTTCAAAATTTGTATCGAGGGACTCTTTTGTAACATAAATAATAATGTTATCTTTATTTATCTAAAATAAATAAATTGAAAGGTAGTTTACTTAAGACAATATATAGAATATTTGAACTGTTTGCAAATTGACCTTAAAAATTTAATTCAAAACTGGAATTTAGGCATATTTTTTCATGATAAATAAGAATATTTTTTATTTTTACAAATAAATAGTTTACTTTCGAAAATTTAAATCTTGTTACATAGTATACTTGAGCAATTTGGGTTAAAAATTATATATAAAGAGCGATTATTGTGATTAACAAGATGATTTGTTTGTTTTTATGAGGAAAACATACTAAAGGATGTTAACTCAAAACTTATTTTTGAAAATTATCTTTTGAAGCCATAATACACAATATGAGAAGATATGTGCTGCGATTGAGCTGTAGCACTTATTTTTAATTTTAAATGTATCCTCTACATGAGCCTCGGGACAAAATAATAGCAAGATACTAATATAATAACAACTTTGACGGGGGAGTATTTTCAAAGCTTTGAAGAAATTATTTTTAAGAACAAACTAAAGATTGGGCGTTATAATGTCCTTATTAAAAGAAAAATATTTTGGAAATAGTAAGCCTCATTGTTTATGTGAAAAACACAATAATCCTTAACTTAAACCAATATTCACGTTACTCATAATTGTTTGGTGTGTTTGTTTGTTCCATAGGATCATGGTTATAAATATTTCATGGACAACCCTTTTCTCATCTTCAATTTCCCATAAACCTTGTATTTAGTCTTTTGGCTCAACAAGTTTGTGTAAACTCCACCTCAAACCTCCCCCACCCTATCTTGTCTGTAACTTAACATACCATTACCAACATTTGATTAGAAAATGAACTAGATGAACACAAGCTACTTGATACGGTGCTGCCAATTAATGATAAACATTTCCTCAGGTTTCTTACGTGACTTCGTCATATTTATTCACTCAAATACACTAAAACTTCGCTTTTGAAACAATGATATTTCCTGTTATTTTAGCGCAAGGTCACCTTTTATTCACGCATTGGTGGGCATGCGGATTAAATGTCAGGATTGCTTAGTCTAGTTTGCCGTAGTTTTAATCCCTGCCGAATGTACTTGAAGAGAATTTCCCAAAATTATTATCCACGCATACACGATATATTTCCTCTGAATACACCTTCCTCATCTATAATATATACTGTACATTATAAAATGTGTTGAAAGACTCGGTATCGGCTAGTGAGTTCTCTCAGCCCTGTGTCACGCATAGTGGAATAAAGTGCTGTAAGACCCGTTATCGGCTGGTGAGTTCTCTCAGCCCTGTGTCACGCATAGTGGAATAAAGTGCTGTAAGACCCGTTATGGGCTGGTGAGTTATCTCGGACTTATCTCACACGTAGTGGAATAAACTGCTGAAAGACCCGTTATGTATGGGCTGGTGAGTTATCTCGGACTTATCTCACACGTAGTGGAATAAACTGCTGAAAGACCCGTTATGGGCTGGTGGGCTATCTCGGACTTATCTCACACAGTAGTGGAATAAACTGCTGAAAGACCCGTTATCGGCTGGTGAGTTCTCTCAGCCCTGTGTCACGCTTAGTGGAATAAAGTGCTGTAAGACCCGTTATGGGCTGGTGAGTTATCTCGGACTTATCTCACACGTAGTGGAATAAACTGCTGTAAGACTCGGTATCGACTGGTGAGTTATCTCGGACTTATCTTACACGTAGAGGAATAAACTGCTGTAAGAACCGTTATCGGCTGGTGAGGTCTCTCAGGCCTATCTCACCCATGATAAACAACCCAGTATTGTTTTTCAGAACAATACAATATCAGGCAATTTTAGTAAAGCTCATTTTTGAACATTTGTTTTAAAGTAGAGAGACTACATGAGAAAATGAAGGTAAGTTATTTAGTTGCATCAGCCTTTAAAATATAGACTCTATACGTACAGACTTTGTCATTGATTCACTCTTCGCTTAGCACAGTTTCGCAATAGTGCTCTCTGATACATTTATGGATGTGATTTTTATAACCCTCTGGATCTACACTTAACTCTGGTTTTTAGAGTTAGTGTGCTCTATTTACCCAGATAGGTAGTAAGGCTTAGCTTTTATCAATTGCACTGTGAAGTTATTTTAACTCATGGTATCGAGTAAAGATATATTCTTCGTGGTATACGTGTGTGCGCCACCAGTTATACATCCGATATATTCGCATCGTTGACGTTATTTTTAATAGGGAACCAACAACTGAACCCACTGCATATTTTAGAGGGATAGACACTCTTGAACCGTTGTGAGTCGGTGGTGTAGTAGGCCGGTTGAACCGCAAAATGATTTGGGCTAGTGGGGCTTTTGTATAGTTTAGTTGGACTAGAAGAATGAATTAAACTGAATTAGACAAAGGCGTGTTTCTGGGGGGAAAAAAGTGCAGAGTCGATTATTTAAATACTAGTCAGATTAATGTAGGTCAAGTGCTCTTATATATAAAATAATTAAATTTTGACTAACCCGCTTCAGTGACCGAAAGGTCTAAGCCCTAAAGCGTGACTCTCGTGTTAGACTAGCCCCGCTGATGGTGGGTAGATCGTGGCTCGAGTCCCAGTTGGGGTTACTGAAGGGTTTTTTCCCTAAAATTGTTTCTCACTCTCCTTCCATGCAAATGCGGGTAGATTTCTTCTAAAAGACTTCCTTCCTCATCCCTACCCCATTAGAGTAATTTATCGTTTAATAGTATAAAGTAGTTTTGGCGATTCTTTGGCACGTGGTATTCATTCATTGCTGCCCGACCAACCTTGTTATGGTATGAAATACTTGGCAAAATCAAAAATGCACAACCGTTACGTTGAATTTTTTCAAGAAATACATTTTCGAAGAAAAAAATTCCTACTATCGGGTTATCAAATTGCGGTGAATTTCTAAAATAGTTTTATTTTGAATAACAGTATGAATTTCTAAAAGAGTTTTATTTTAATAACAGACAAATAAAAAAAAAGCTCATCTTATTGCAATTTGCCACCTTTAGTGCTTTTAAATAAACATACACCGAACAGACCGACGGACGACTGCGCAGGGAAAACTTGTTTTCCTTTTTTACTTTAAGATGAACTTAAATCGATGCCAAATTATGAACGTATATTTAGAACGCGGCCTTCTCTTCCAGAAATATTAAACTTGTATGCGGGTTGTGAAAGTGGACTTGGTGAGAATAGAACACACTCCTCTTGAACATACATATAACATAGGGTTCTAACAATGAAGGCTTAGAATGAATGTTTTTAGACAAACCGGGAGCGGTACGAAAAGAGTTGACACCATATTTAGCAATCGGGCCGCGCTTGTGCGAATACGAGACTTTGAACAAACTAAAACAATAAAACGCGGACCCAGGTGTCCAAAAGAGGAACATTAGCGCAAGTAGGATTATTTGGCGTAAACCTCCCATCCTGATACAATGGAAGTTGAGAAACTAGATTATTAAATATTTATATTCAAATTAAAAAATATATTATATTTAAGTTATTTAACGTCTACTTTATAAACCTATTTAGATTATATGCGTATATGACTTATAAACTTACTTAAATCTATAATTAGGGGTGGATCCAGATCTAGCCTTGGCGAGGATTTTCCTGGGGGGGCCGGGCAGATCCCCTCCCGGAAAGTTATGACGGAAAAATTCTTTAAATTTAGGAGTCATTTAAAAATTAAAAAAAAAACATTCAAGTTTATTTGTGTGTTTTGTTAATTTTGTAAAAACGAATTAACCCGATATGTAGTGAAATCACAGTAGAAAGGTAGGTTTATAATACTTTCAAAAGACATGTTTGTCTCTCAACTTTTACAAAAGTAGCTTTTGTATTTTTATCATTTTAACAAATTTTCAAAAGTTATGGTTGCAAAACATATTGTTTTATTTATGGATGTATCAAAGTATATTTAGTAACATTTGTAACAGTCGAAATAGCTTTTTTCCTAAAGCGATTTCACTATAGTGTACAGCAATCGACATTATTATTTAAAACCTTGTGAAAACTATTGTTGGCCAATTCTTGATATCACGTTAGACCCGATCTAAGCGCTAACTTGGGATTGTAGGTCCTGTGTTAGACTTTAGGGCCTAAACCTCGATTTATTATTATTATTTTTTAGTTTTGTATGTTCAACACAAGGAATAATCTAAAATTTTAACATTTAATGTGGGGTGTATTTACTTACTCTATGGCACTAGCAATTTGCAAGTTCATTGCCGCACTTAACAAAATACGTCACCTATCCCTATCTTGAGTTATATCCAGTCGACCTCATTACACCCTATCCCTATCTTGAGTTAGTTCTACCCAGTCCACCTTATTACACCCTAGTCCCGATCGTGAGCTAGTTCTATCCAGTCCACCTCATTACACCCTATCTCTTTCAGGTCCATTCTAATGTTATCCTCCCATCTGCGTCTAAGTCCTCCCAATGGTCTCTTCCCATTAGGTTTACCAGTCAGTACCCTGAACAAGGTTCTAGAATCTCCCATTAGCTCTGTATGTCTCATCCATCGTAATCTACGACACTTGACTATCCTAACAGTGTCTTGTAATGAGTACAGGGTATTTAACTGATCATTGTGTAACCTCCTTCACTCCCCAGTGGCCTTATCTCTTTCTTGATCAAATATCTTCCTAAGCACCTTGTTTTCGTTATTTAAGGTAATAGACAACGTTTCGCACCCATAGAGAAATTATTGTTTTGAATATTATGGGTTTAATTAAATAAGAAACCTCTATTTTCTTGCACAAGCGTTAACAATATTATTAAAATATAGTGACCTGCACTATAAATAAAATAGTTCATTTGTGCAAACAGATAGTTGAGACATTACTAGCGGGATTAATGACCTTACTTGGGTTTAGAAAGTTAATAATTCCTATATTAGCTTCAACACAATAGTTTAGTTTATTATTCAGAGTTGCAAACACTCTCATAATTATGAATTCGTGAAGGCATAATGTATTTAACTGCTTGCTTGGTCTAATATGGATACTCAAGTTGGACTTGTAACCACAAGTGTGGTTTCCCTGCTCTGGGAACAATTAACTATACCAACAATCATTAGACAAAGTGCATTCAATAGATTGTAAGTTACTAGTGCGCAACTGCTTAAAGGCCATAGCTTGTGCAAATTCTTCAAGGCCACGTTTAACGCAATTTCATCAAGATAGTAACTATCCCAACTTCAAGCTATCTCAACTTCTTCAAGACAGTAACTACATCAACTTCTTCAAGACCGTGACTAGCACAACTTCTTCAAGACAGTAACTACATCAACTTCTTCAAGACCGTGACTAGCACAACTTCTTCAAGACAGTAACTACATCAACTTCTTCAAGACCGTGACTAGCACAACTTCTTCAAGACAGTAACTACATCAACTTCTTCAAGACCGTGACTAGCACAACTTCTTCAAGACAGTAACTACATCAACTTCTTCAAGACAGTAACTACATCAACTTCTTCAAAACAGTAACTACATCAACTTCTTCAAAACAGTAACTACATCAACTTCTTCAAGACAGTAACTACATCAACTTCTTTAAGACCGTGACTAGCACAACTTCTTCAAGACAGTAGCTACATCGACTTCTTCAAGACAGTAACTACATCAACTTCTTTAAGATAGTAACCAGCGCTACTTTTTCAATAAAGTAGCTAGCACAAGTTTTTAAAACCTTCTGTGGCCGCATGGTCTAAGGCGTCACTCTTGTGTTAGACTACTATACTGCCGATGACTGAAAGATTGGGGCTCGAATCCCGGTTGGGTGTACTGAAGGTGGTTTTCCCTAAATGTTTTTACACTCTACCTCCACACAAATACTGATACACTTCCTCTAGATTCAACCTTCCTCGTCCCTAACATATTAGCGTCATTAGTACACATGCGTATAACCTGAACATGTAGTAAGACACGTTACTAAAAATTATAGTTGTCACCCTATTAAAACATTAGTTCTAGTTCTCGGTTTCTAACGATTCACTGTCGCTGGAAAGCAGCTAATCTCACCTATCCAGGATATTTTTCAAATATAAAGTTTTTATTCCGGTAGACACATGTTGATATCTCTCGCTTCCATTTTGGTGCTAACAATATTTAAATAATATACCCCATCTTAAATAAACTTTCAAACTTCTGCAACGCGTCTCAGCACTTTTGCAGTCTCTTTCAAACAACATCAATAATAATAATAATAATAATAATAATAAATTGGGTTTTCAGCTAAATCTTCCAATAAACCAGTTTCAATTAAGTGACCCAGGCACCCGATCTTAGATTAGGTCAAAATTCAATTCCCGGCTTAGTTTATTGAGTGTTTTTTCCTAAATAATTTTCTACTCTCCCTACACGCAAATGCGGGAACAGTTTCTCAAAATATAACTTTCCTCATCTCTCCCCTATTAATATAGGCCTATTTGCGCACAGCCCGAATGAATAGTGAGATAGTTACTAAAATAAAAATAGTGAACCGGTCGCGTGTACTGAGGCTGCTTTTTTCCTTTCCCTCTACTTAAATGCGGCTACATTTTATGTTAATGTTACTTTCCTCATCTTTTGTTAACATGTTAAAGTGGGTTTCATTTATCAATGAAAATACCTTGCTAGATTTTCAGAAAAGATTTGTTTTGAAGCCATTAATGGTCGATCCAGAAAAATTAAAAACTTTTAATTAACTAATTTAAAAATAAAAGTTTTAAACATTTCAGAAGAAATTGGCACAGCCTGAAGCTTCTCGTCACTGATTTTACTGTCTTTTGAACAGTTTTAATAAGACTATATTATCAATAAGTTCTATCAAATGGGTATAATAGTACTTCCCTAAGGATTGCTGTATAATTGGCGTTTTCGTAACTTTTGAAAGAACAAAATATATTAATAAAACTTATGTTTGTTGTTTCGTGGTAGTGGCAACAAAATATATTATAGTACATGTTAATAATTAATTAAAAAGTGTTATATTCACACTTGTATCTTGTTATAGCTGGCCACCAAAATAAATGTTTGTTTTTAATATCTTAGAGAAAGATCCGTATATAATATTAGTTTCAAGATCGTTTCTATATTGTAAACAGAGCATGCATGAACACAACCGAAGACGGTTTATATGACGTCATTGTTTCGGCTGGTTAGCTATCTTAATATGTTAAGAGACGTGGCATTTTAGACGCTTTCGTTTGAAAAACATTTTGAATATAAAAAAAACGTCCAAACAGTTATTTTCATAAGTTCGTGTTTAAATATTGTTAGTAGTCTATGTATATATTCAAATTGTTTGTTGTGAAAGTTTTGACTGCCAAACGTAACAATTCAACATATGGTTTGGCGAATGGATACACGGTAAGTTTCCCAAGCTGTCACCCACCGCCTCTCAACGTAGATAGGGTATAGAGCTGCCTGCGTGTACCAGTGAGCGAGCTGTATCAAGATGGCGGCCCGCGTCTATGCTCTGAAGAGAGAGAGGGGAAAGGGGAATTAATATTGTCGAGGAGGAAATGGGGCATGAGCGGAAGTCATGCTCCAGCTGCAGAGTTGTTGCTTCTTCCCCCCTCTTCCCCCCTTCCATCATTTGACACGGCGAAATAAAATCCCACCCGCAGTTTACCTGCAAGCTATATTGGTGTAGGACAGAACACCTATAACTAAACACACCACACTCAACCGAGTTGTTTACTCTGGATATTTTGAGCGAATATATACACAAAAATTATAATTTTAGGCACCACCTGAGGTAGAACCAGAAACCTTGAGAACCCACCCACGTCAGGAAGAGACTTCCGTGTTTTATATATATATAGTACCTACCCTTTCGAGCTATACGCATACTTACTAACTACCCTAATATTTTATGGAAGAAAGGTTGAATTTTGAGAAAGTACACCCCCATTTTAGTGAAGAATAATAAACTCTTAAGGGTAAACCACTCTTCGTAAACCGGACCGGGACTCGAACCCTGATCTCCCCGCTGTTAGTAGTCCAGTGTATTGCGATAGTGACGCCTTGGAGTAGACCATTGGCTTTGTGTGTAGATATGGAAGGTTTCTGTCGTGGAATATGCGTGCATACGCCCGTCATCAGATCACATGTGTTTATGTGCGTCTTACTACCCGTCCGGGATATCCACATATTAATTACGCTAATGGGGTAAGGATAAATAAGGTCAAATTTTGAGAAAACGAACCTGTTTTTGAGAGGGAAAAGAGTCAAAAGTGATTTGGTATTTTTTTTTTTAAACTCTGCATACAGTCGACTAGTACTCTGACTCAAGATTTCCCCGTCGCCGGAAAACCAGACTAGATGAGCCCCACGCGCGTGGTTGTGTGTTTATTAGTTTGTGTTGAGTTCCAGAATTAACAGAAAGTTGATTTACCGTATCTTGGAACTTGGAACTTTCTGCATCAAGTTCAGGCATCGACTCAGAAAAAAACATAAAACATTGACATTAAAAGCAAAACCACTTTTTATAACGTTGACTTTTTCGTATATTTTTTCCCCTACCGTGGTATTAAAAGTGGAAACACCAGCATAAATTAGTGTATCTCGATCATTTAAATTTCTTTTTAATTTTATTTACTATAAAATATAGCCCAAATCGTCGTTTCTTGGATTATGTTTAACATTCCAGTGATCGAAATAAACTGAGGAAGAATATTTAAAGCACACGCTTCGGTGGCCGCATGATTTAAAGCGTCACACTCGCACTAGACTAGACTGTCGATGACGAGATCGCGGTTCAAATCCTGGTAGGGTGTACTGTGACCGTGGGTGGTATTTCCCTAAATGATTTTTCATTCGTTCTCCACAAAATTCGGGCACATTTCCTCTCAGTTCTATATTTATCACTCCTACGCAAGTATTATTACCTATATAATTAATAATATGTATGGTTATAACTCGAACGGGTAGTAAGTCGTGATGACAAAAAAAAATATTAACTGGAGGTATTCCGTGGGAACTTGTATGTAATGATTTTGACCGAAATCTATTTAGTAGTAACTACTACTTTTGAACTGTTCAAAAGACATTGCTGAACTGAAGGACAGACATCTAATCACATTTGTCTCTTTAATGAATGTGGTATTTGACCTGCACTCTCTGAACCTACTTATTTGACCATCACACGACTTACAAACTAACATATGGTAATTCTAGAACAGACACATAACACTCAGTCCCCCAGACGTTAATTCATCACTGGCAGCCGTAGTTCTGTAGAAAGAGGCGTTAGCAATAAATTGATCTCAACAGTATAAACTAAGATTAGTTGAGTGTTATTGAACTGTTCTCACTAGTGAGTTCCCTGCAGCCTTCCCTCGCCATCATCCATCATCCCCATCTCGCAATTGAGTAGAGTTTTTGTATTTTTTGCAGGTGTCCTTGAGCATGGCAAGGAAAGCATGGTGCTGTCGGACAGAGGGAAGGAAGGGCTGGAACAGGCCTCCGTGACCCGTCTCCAGGTGAGTCTAGGAGTGTCGCATAGTCATCATAAATATCACCGCGTGTGTTAGAGAAGAACGAGGTTTTAATTTTGAGGAAGTGTATCCGCATTTATGTGGAGAATGTAAAAACCAACCTTAGTACACCCGACTGGGATTCCAACCCTTTTCTCCCTGTTATCGGTAGTCCAGTCTATTGCGAGAAGGGGACGTTAGATCAGTTGACTTAAGAAGCGATTTTTTTTTACGTGTTCCAAGTCTTAATTCCCTCCTGGGTTAACCACATGTAAACTATTGAGGTAGGAATGAGAGGTGTAGAATTTAGAGGGGGGGGGGAGATGAAATATTTTTATTTAAATCTCAACATATCCTACAGGGATTCTGACCACGTCCTTCCCATAACCAGCAAACAAGACTTGTATATTTGTCCGCTAGCCCACTGTTGCGGGTGACACTTGCTTTTCTCTTTTCAAATAATTTAGAGCGAGGGTAATTTCTTGGACCACTTGTTATAAATATGGGAACTTGGTTTAAACCGGGGGGGGGGGATGAAAGTAG
>CABFWO010002365.1:107903-124530 GCA_902155825.1 Timema genevievae
GGGGGGGGGGAGAAGAAGGCAAGAAAGGAAGCAGAGGGCCGAGGAGATAGACCGACTCTTCAAGAGAAAATGGAGTTTTCTGTTTTCTTCAACGCTCGAGTGTGTCTGCAAGAGTTAAGATTAATTCCCTCAATGACATGCTTTAGTAAGACGATGTTTTAGCTGGATCCTCCGTGGGATGGATGCCTGTCGCAGGTTGACAGTGTTTTTTGTTTGTTTTTTAATAAATATTTGACCAAAGGCGAGTTTTAGGAATTGAATTGATATCTGTTTTACGACCTAGAGTAATTTCGCATTCCTTGCTACGAAAATCTTTGACCAAAACTATAGCAAACTTTGGAATTGTACGCCAATTTAAAATTATATGATAGATTTTAACAAGGATAGCTTAATTGTGAATGGAGATGGACAGTTATTATTTAAACTAAATTATGCACAGTAATTTTGAAAAAAATAATAATAATACAAATCATATATTTTATTACATATATTAAAACAAAACAAAAATTGTCCCACAGCATTCAAGATTACTCAGGGGCCATACATATAATAACATTATTTGACACAATTTTAGGCCTTTTTTGACCAACCTCCCCCCATATCATGCTCCGTAAGGCTTTGGCAACCCCCTTCTCCCCTTAAGTTACGTAACGCTTCAAGTGTCAATTATAAAAAAGCACCTTTTCCTCATGCCAATTTTTAATGGGCTGGGTTTTTTTTAGACTAGTTATTTTCACATTAGATATTGTAAGTTTAAAATAAATAGAATTTTGAATGAAGGATGCAATTTCTAGTCAAACCGTTTTTATATTTGTATTTATATTGGTATAATTTTTTTAAAAAAACACGATTTTAAAAGTGTGAAAAAGCTAAAGTTTATACATGACTAAATCATTTTTTAATCATCTTACAACCAAGTTGGCTGCAACCATTCATTTACATTTGTGTACATTCCATTTTCTTATTTTTTTTATAAACTAAAACTTCATTACATTACACTAGCCTAACCTCCCTCCCCCGCCCCCATGCCACACAGCGTAACGATATGATGTACCCCTTCTCCCCCCTCAAGTGTGTTACATAATACATGTATGGCCCTTTATACCATTTGTTTTTTCACTTTTTTTTGTGAAATTTTTTAAAATGTGAAGGTATATTTCTCAAAATTATTTATTATAATAATTATTATTATTATTATTATTTATTAGAGGTACACTCCGTTTGTGCAAGAAACTTTGGGGTAAGGCGCGTTGAAGAACTACGCTGGGAAAGGAGCGTTAGGGAATTACATTGGGCGAGGAGAGTTATAGAGCTACGCTGGGTAAAGACCCGTTGACACGGTATTAGTTGACTAATGCAAGTACATTAATTTGGCTGCGCGCACACAGCTTTAACCGTGTAAATAGGCAAGCAAGCTACTAACAAACAAGTCCACTTGCAAGTGAAAAAGTTGGTCACCTTCCAACTTTACTAATGCAAGTATACAATTCAAAAATGGCGGCAACTAAAAAATTGGTTGTGCGGGTGACACTTATTTGTGGAATGTTATGAAAAGAATGAGTTTTTGTGCAATTTCAAGCACCGGATTTATAAAGATAAGAATGCGAGGGATATTGCACTAGAGGAGTAAAGTGTTATCAGGAAGTGTCCAAATGTGTAATTTTGGTTTACATACAATCACAAAATAGAATACAACATTGTAGTACCGTGATTAGTTCCGGCAACATAATATTCGTGTTATCGGCAAGTAAGGTATGAATGGTCGCCGGTTTTCACGCGAAATCACCGGCACGCTTTTCAATCTCCGTATTTGACACTTTAACCAATATTTATAAGTTTTAATTAATAATGTTCAGCCCATACACTTCAAACACTTTGTAGTAATGCTTTGGCAACTTGAGTAGATACACAACAATAATATTATTGTCTCATAGCAAACCAGATAATTTATATATATACCAGTCTACAAATTAATTTATCTATTAGTATACCAACATTTAAAACAGGGTTGACAAAACCTGGGCCTATTTAAAAAAATGTCCAACCTAGTTTGGTTGTATTGGGATTTATTGACCTTATTTGAGTTTAATTTTATATACCATGTATGTAAGTGAGTTAACAAATCAAGCAAAATAATATAATAATTATTTGGGATCAACTGAAATATATTTTAATGTATTAAGGAATTAAGAAAATAGGAGACATATTAATCACGAACTTTTTTGTGTTATCTATATAAATCAATTTTTTTAAATAGGTCATCTAATTATGATAAATTGCTTTTACTGAAAAATTGTAATTTATTTGGCCGCCCATTCTTATTCTAAATTCACCATTCCTAACTCCTAACACATAAGCGTAATTAGTATATGCGTATAAATAACCTGAATGAGAAATGAGATGCAGTGATTAAAAAAAATGGCTCCAATAGAGAGATCAGTTAGCACCACTTCATTTTCAGCCATGTTTTTAGAAGCGATACTAATACAAGTGAAAAATGCGTGTAAACACAACTAGCATGTTAGTAAGCTAATACTAGTAAACTTGCATTAGTCCACTAACATCGTGTCAACGGGCCTTAAGGAGCTTTGGAGAATTAACAGGCGAGTAACGTTGGGGAACTAGGCTGGTTAAGGAGGATTAGAGAGAAAGTAAAAAGTAACTACACTGGGAAATTTTACTTACAATAAATTGAAGAGCAATACTAGACAATTAGATCCAAACAATAACTATTTTTAAATGTATTATATTAATTAATGTGAATTGAATATTTTTATCTTACAACTGTCAAGATTGACATCTGTATAACACATATATTTGCATAAAAGCACATGAAAGTGGGTAGATTTAGTAAACGAATGTCAAATAAAGTTACGACTAGACTATTTATGAATGTTTTCTTAAAAAGCAGTATCAAGCCACCACCGCAAATTAAGTCACAATGAAAAATATATACCTAATTTTGAATTCACTATTCTTCGAGTCATAGCCACCCTTCTGAGTTATTTGCATACTATACCCATGAAATATAATTTAGAGTTCAGTCTGTTTGCATTTTGCACACAAAAAAATTTTTTATGGGGAAAAACAAATCAATACACCAGACTGAGATTTGAACCCTGACCTTTGCTTCATGTTAATCTATACATTATAGGGCTGACGCCTTTGTCAGCTTGCCTAGCAATGTGAATATTTATGTTTAAGTTTTGAAGAAAAATGTTTTAGGAGACAGCTTGTTATGAAATAAAACAATGAGCAGATTGTTTCACTCTGCTTTTGAATTGTCTTTATTGAGACAGGCTATCTGCCCTTGCAATACAATGGATCGGTTTTTGTTTCTGCTGGATAACTTGAATCTTTCAACAGTCAGAGTAACCTTTGGTTTCTTGACTTATTTCCCCTATTGAACTACACTTCAAGTCCAAAATATATTTTAAAAATGGTAGACACAATATTGTTTAACATCATTTTGAAGGTGAACATTCACCCTCTTTATACTTTTCTCCTGTGTTTGATGGTTCAAATCGCTGATAGCGCTTGTACACGCTATAGGAAGCACAGTGTTGCAAAAGTAACTAAAACTAATTTCTTGCATTCAAACGTTAATCTATGTAGCCTGCAACTGAAATCTTTTTATTTGGATATTATTGATGCAATATATAAAAATAATACTCATAATGCCCTTAATTTCCTCCCCAACAAAATATCTTTATTGGTTGCCTTAATTTACCACTAGCGCCAAAATATTATTTCGTGAGTTAAACCTACAAACTCGTTTGTCTTTTCTTGTATTTATTTTGAGTTGCTCTGCTTTGGTCTAAAATGTTTATACACACAACAAACCATTGTTGTTTATAGACCTAATTATTTAATGGTGTATGTCTGTTTAACATTGCAGGCCATAAATGGAAAGGGGGTGGGATTGAGGCATTTGTCCCTACTTCCAACCACTTCCTCATATAAAATAGCAATTAATTTTGCCTAAAACATAAAATATAACTATATAAACTTTTGTCTTATGTGAAGCCCACTTTTGAGCACCAACATTGATTGAAAGTCACTAAAATTTGACATTGAAATACAATTTATTCATGGTTGTTACAGGTGGAAAAGTCATTAAATTTAAATAATTAAGTCTGAAACAAAATTGAGAGATTTTGTTTCTCGGTGTTAAAACAAAGTGCATTGCTTAGATATTGCAGTCTTTACAAAAAATTGTTGTACAGGGTTTGTTTTATAACAAATTTACACATTTGCTTAGCCACCTTGTTATTCAATTTATCGCTTAAAAAGTTATGAAAAGCTTCCAATAATACTTCCTAAAGGATTAGTGTATATTTTCTCTTTGCATTATTAACTAAACAGACTTGGTATTAAATATAACTAATATTTTTATTCGCGCAATCGTGGCAAAGGGAGTTTCCACTTTTTAAACAGGCATCCTAAGAAAATCAACCTGTAGCTTGAATCCATAAGACTAGACTTACTTGAGATTCAAAATATACATCTTAATAGTGGCACTAAAACTTCCAATTAGAAAAAAAAGTGCATAACTAATAGCTTTGTACATACCCACACTACTTAACCCAAAATAAATTGTTCGGGTGTGCAACTGCATGTGTTTGGATCCTTAAGAAAGGAATAAAATGTTTGGCTCCACCTTGGATGATGAAGAAACTAGTAGATTATTTGTAAAAGTATTTTAATCTAGAATTTATCTTTAGTTAACAATTACAAAACTCAGCTGGGAGAACTTGACTCAGTTTGCTAAGGTTTCCAAATCATGTCTCCTCTGCTCATTTCAAATAGAAGGTTTTCAAACCCCCTCCGGTTTGCTTGTGCACTTGGCTTAAGATGGTGCTTAGGATAGCTTAGGTATTGCCAATCATATGTTGCGTTTAGGTTAAATATTGAAAAAAACCTGTTAACACTATGATTGATCATTAAGAACTAAATTCCCTCGAAACTAAAGGTAACTGGTATAGGAGCATAAAATAGATATTTTTAAATTCAAACGGTATTGTCATTTTTATTTTCCTTCTTTCTTGTTTGTTCTCCTACTACCGGACAGCTGCACCCAGTAACTTTATAAGCCCACTTGCTTTCTGCCGTTTATAAATTTGTGCTCAACTATTCAAACGCCAAGCTTGCTTGTACTGGATTTATTGGGACGAGTAAGTTGGAGTTTGAATCTCGGCCGGGTGCACTGTAGGTAGTTTTTCACATTTGATTAATCTGGTCCTTTATCCACACCAATGTGATTTCACTTCTTCTAATGACCTTTGCTATCCCTACTTCATGGTTTAACCTTTGTGTTGAATGTAAAATATAAAAATAATAATAATAATAATAATAGCCTATATTTATCTGGCCAAGTTAAGGTGTTAGCCTTCTCTTCCACTTAACCCGTGTTGAATACAACATACAATATTACATTTATTGAAAAACAAACTAATTTTAATAAAGGAATATTCAAATAAGTCGAAAACCATTCACACACTCATTCATACGTCCATTCAAAACTCAAGTAGTTTCAAGAACTCAGTTTAGCTTGTTAGACAAGATAAATTGCTTAACTGCACGCTTGAAGGGAATTTTAGATGTTAGGTTACGAGTTGAGTTATCTAGTTTGTTCCAAGCCTGTGATGCCAGCAGGGCTATTATGACCACGACGCAAAACGAATTTGCGTCAAAAGTTATTATGGTCGACCACTTTGCGAAAGCAAAGTACTTGCGAGCGCAAATATTTTCCTAGTAGAGTGACGCTAAGTTGCGCAGACATTTTACTTGTCCTTTGGTTTGCGTTATGAGGTTATGTTTGTTAGTTTTTGTAATTTATTAGGTTTTTTGTGTTACCTGATTTAAACTTGCCATCTCATTAGCCCAATATAATAATTTCAAAACTTTTTTGTGTGTGTTTCACATAATCTAACTTTAAATAGGCCTATATTATAATGTAAGCCAAGAGTGGGGATAGTACGCTTACACTGAATTCTAAAAGAATATTTTTTTTAAACATAAGGCTATCAAAATGCATTATTATTCAACATATACACACTGATAATTGGGACATTCCAATACTAATTGTTTGTAGGTTTTATAATAGGTGGGAGTTAGTTAGGCTTCAAAATATTTGGGATGTTATTAGTATTTTGACCTACCTCATGGGGCAACATTGACCAAGACGTTAATCTCTTTAGTCTAATTTTCCAATGGTGGGGAGGTTGGGATTTGAATCCTAGCTGGGTGTGATGAGTGATTTTATTTCTCTAAATGTTTTCCCACTCTCCCGCTATACAAATCCGAATTCTATAACTCAACCTTTATCATCTAAGTATACCCTATGGCTATTAGTGTTAAACACATGAACAGACCAGTTGACAAGATAATAAAAAGGTAGGCCTAATCTGTTTAAGATACCTCAACATAACTTTAATAATGTAAGCCTATTTAAACTGAATCGTACATACAGTAGTAATTACTCTCCATATTAATGTGAGTTGTAGGCCTATGAAATAATGCAGCCAAGACTGGAAATAACCAAAATAGGCCCTAGCTTAATATGTACATGTGGTTTGGTATAGGCCTAGGTTTTTTAATCATAAAATATTTACCAAATTTATCTGAAACCGATAATTAGTAGTTAGTTATTAGTTATCCTGAAGTGAATAAATTGCAAATAACTCATTATAAAGAAATATAATATCCTTATATTCTTAGTCACTTAACTAAAGTCTCAAGAATTCCCTTTAAATAAAATATGGATTTTATTATTTCTAACCATCCAAACCACCCTCTCGTTCACTTTATTGTTAACTTAGTAGACTGACTGGGTATAAATGCCCATTGTTTTGATATTAAGTTGTCGAAAATATTCCGTGTAAACACTATTTTTGGGAGTTCTTGAACGCTTTCATCAACTGTATATAACTAGTTTTATTTACTAAGATCTTCACACAACATATTAATTGTTCTAGTATTAACACAAATATGTGGAGAATAAGGCATTGGGTCGTAAAGCATACATATTACAAAAAACATTGTTTCTTTATTGGCCAACATCTCATTTCCCCGTGTGACATTACTATTTGAATGCATATTTCACAATATGATTTTTTGACTAAAATATGTTGTGTATTGAATAATGTAGGCCTAGTATTTTTTTCATTTCAAACCGTAGGCAAACAAAATTCTGCAAGAGATTTATTAGATAGGTTAAATCTTTCTTGCAAATAATGTGATTTGTGATCAGCTGTTTGGGTAAATAAAAACATATGAATAATGTTCAGTCATGAATACCAACATTCTTGAAATAAATTACCTAATTTCTAGCCTCTAACGTCTTAAAAGGTAATATTCTTCGGGAAAGTGTTGCCAACTGTTGACGCAAACTGATTTTATTCTGTGCGTTGACGCTAGAAGCAAAGTCGAAGCTAAAACTAGCGGACGATACAAAGTGTGGTGGTCATAATAACCCAAACGCTATCTTTTCCTCGATAGTGACGCTAACTAGCGGTAGCAACTAACTTCGCGTCGAATGGTCATAATAGCCCTGCTGGACAGTAAAAGAACAAGCATAAGTTTTAGATCTATGTATGGGAATATACATCTGTAGAGTGGATTCTGATCTAGTAGCTCGGGTGTGTTTATCTTTCAGAAATAAGAACCGTGAGGAGAGGTATTCAGGCTGAGATGTTGCTAATATTTTGTGAAGCAATATTAATAGGTGTAGCGTTCGCCTTTCATTTATTCTTAACCAACCCAATTTATTAAAATACTTAGAAATATGGCCATGCCGTTTTAAGTTAAATATATATTGAACACATTTGTTTTGTAGTCGGTGTAGTCGTTCTGCTAGATCGTCTCTTAAGTCATTATATACTACGTCGCAGTAGTCAAAGTGTGGGATTATTAAGCTCTGGACAAGGATAATTCGTATATTTTCTAGGAGAAAATTCTTCAACCTTCTCAGTGAATGTAAGTAGGCATTCAAAATTTAGTTTATGAATTTTAATTATATAAAATGTAGACCTAGCTTAAGAATTTTTGATATTTTAATAAACAATTATATAGTTTATTGATTTAAGTATATAATAGCTTATGAATTTTAATCTTCATTTTCATTATTATTAGTTTCCTTGAATTTTCAATACAATGCACATCGTGGTTCTCCTACAAAATGTACAAGTACAGAATACTCTGAACTGCGACTGTTCGTCCAAAAGAAAACAGCCAATCATCGTTGACACCCGCTAAGAGCCACGCTTACAACGTCCCCCTATGTTTACACGAACTTCCAGAGTATTTTTATAATTTGTTTGGAAACTACTAAATATTTAATAGTACATTAATACATCTCATGATGTAAAATATATTAAATTGATCGTTAAAAAGATTAAATTAAAAAAGAAAACTTATCTTTTTAATGACAGATTTCCTATCAAACATTATTATTTCTCTGGGCCAGGGATGGAACCTAAAGGCTGAATGTGGCCTTTTGGAGTTTTTGGTGCAGCCTTATTGCATATTTTTTTAAATTATCTATCTTCATCGTTTATAAATATTACATTCTCAAACTTAAGATTGTGTCCCTACAATATTATAAAATGAAGTGTTTTGTTAACTGTTGAGATGTTTAGTTCACAGAACTCCATTCTTGAGTGATTTTCTATTAGATTTTATAATCTCTATTACATGCCAATATATAATTATATTAAGTAAGCCTGTACATTACATATCTACAGTTAAATTTAAAAATGAACCAAGAGCCATGGAGATCAAACTCGAGAAAATACAATATTTATAATTTATATATTTTTTTAATTCCTCTATGAATATATAATAAATATATACAAAATTGAAACTAGTCCTTATTGATTAAAAGGAAAAAAGTCCACTATAACCATTTGATCCTTTATGGGTTCCTTCCTATAAAGACATTAACTTTTATTTTGGGAAAGTACGCCTTTATAATTTTGGCAAAATTTACTGTACATGAAGTGCAACCTAATGAGAAAATCGTGAAGCGACATTTGGCCTTCTAACTCAAAAAGTTTCCCCACCCCAGTTCTGGGATATCTGCATTTATCAATGTCAATGTTGTAGGAATGAAAACGGTAGAATTTAGAGGGAATGTACCCGTTTATGAATGGAGGGGGGGAACTATCTATAAAAAGCCCCGCCCCCCCCCCCACCCCCCCAGTACAATCGGCCAATATTCGAATTGCGGCNCCCCACCCCCCCAGTACAATCGGCCAATATTCGAATTGCGGCCTCGACCTCTTCACATGCACACTAAACCAGATGAGTCTGGCGTTTAGTTCGCGTGCCCACACCGATGCGAATGTTTGTCAAGTTGTTAAATGATGTTTATTGCTTGATATAGCCGGTTACGGTTGCGTCGTCGTGTGAATTTAAAACAGGAGAGACACGTCAGGTTGTTTCAGTCTGGTTCTGGGGGTGTTGGGTTTGTACATGTAACAAGGCCTGGTTGAGCGATGCTCTTTAAACGTTGGTGTGGATCCTATCTAATTTTAATTGAGAATTAACGATCTCTTTACGCGCGTTAATCTAGTGAAATATGGTTTGTAAAATAACGCTTAACTATACTGTTGAACTTGGTTATAACGGCCTCGGCTGTTCCGTAGACTCGGGCGTAGCGTCATTTTTTCAGCAGTCCGGTCAAACTGTCATCTATTAATGTTATAAAAACCTTGGTTGTAACGTTAAAAAAATTCTCGGATAACTTACTTTAAATTTAATTTTAATGTACTATGTTTATAGGAAAGATTATTGGAAACAACGCTTGTTAAGATGCGATGAACCTGACCTCCCCTTTTTGTTTGTTTTGGACTCTCGCCTGTACTAACCAAACCAGTCCGCGGAAGCGTATTCACCTCTCATTGAACATCACTACTCTTTCCAGTCTTGTTTGGAACATTCTAGTGTGTTTACCAACTAAATCTCGTTTGTATTTTCTAATAAAATTGGTCTGTAGCTGATAACTGAACATTTAGGCAAGGGCTGTTAAAAGCCGTACTTGTGGTCGTGGGTAGTTCAGTGGCGGCCATTGTGTGTGACGTGACGAGGTCTCTCACGTGACCGACAAGGCCGGCCGCGTGCTGATCTCCTTGGAATCCCCGGGCAGGTAGGCCAAACTCGATACTTCCACGAATTTAGTGAATTCTCGTATCAACTCCGGCAAGTCAGGTTCTTGCTAAATTAAATCAACCATTTACTTGTGATAAAAAGTAGAATATCAAAGCTACAGTCCACTCGTCATAGAAATAACCTTTTAGAAAATACAAACATTTGTTCAGCCAAACTTGAACATTCTGTTATATTATTTTTGTTATTATTGTATAGTTATTGTCAGTGACCTGGCGGTTTGGGGTAAGCTGTCTAACTTCTGTGTTAGGGGTCCAGGGTTCAATCCTCGGTTCCGGCACAGATTTATCTGATTTCCAAATCCTTCCTTCACCTCTGAAAAGACGTCTATTAATCACAACTTGTGAATGTGTGGAATGCCAGGACTCCACCGTGGTTCGGATCCCACGTTAAACTTTAGGTCCTCAATTTTATCTCACAATCACCCTACCATTGCACATTAGCGTAAGTGCGTATAACCCGTACGGGTATTAAGACGCGGTGCTAATAATAATAATAATAATAATAATAATAATAATAATAATAATATAGTTATTGATAATATCTATCAAAAGTGGTAGTTGAAGATCGCATGATTTGACTTATAAGTATGTGTAAGTGGATCTAGTAACTTTTCTACCTGTTGGATAGTGAACGCCCTTTCATGAAAATTGTATTGTATCTTATGACACCGGTTTTTATTCGATTTTTGACTTAGAGCATTTAGTTGGGTCGATGTTCGATTTGACCCTATTTTATAATCTAGTATCTCTAAACAGAAAATTATCATTTCAACCACTCGGTGAGTAGTTTCGATTTAGTTTGAATTTGATTGATTTTTCTTTTAATTTAAACCCGCATCGATGTGCACGCGGGCTGAACGTCAAGCTCATCTAGTAGTTTAGTAAGTCGGTGACGGTAAGTTTGTGTTTCAAACTCAGTTTCTTAGGTTTTTTGATCAAATTGTTTCCCACTTTACTTCCAAGTAAATGGAGGTGCATTCCTTTTAAGTTCGGCCTCACCCATTTCTACTTTGTTAGTGTAGCTAAATTCTGATAGCCGGGACGGGTAGCTAGACGCTGTGAAAAAAATAATTAATATAAATAATAAGTATTAACATGTTTGTTACCCTCTTCAGTGGCCGAACTGTCTAAGGTGTCTCTCGTGTAAGTCTGGCCTGCTGAAGACAGGGAGATTGGTGTTCGAAT
This sequence comes from Timema genevievae, assembly GCA_902155825.1. Classification (NCBI taxonomy): domain Eukaryota; kingdom Metazoa; phylum Arthropoda; class Insecta; order Phasmatodea; family Timematidae; genus Timema; species Timema genevievae. Next base: position 119,258 of record CABFWO010002365.1, read on the forward strand.
CCCGGTTGGATCTTCTTAGGGTGGTTTGTTCTTATTGCTTTCCCATTTTCCTTCCACGCAAATGTGCATATATTACCTCTAGAATGCTTCCTTCTTCATCCCTACCCCGTTAGACCAATAATTTATAATATATGCGTACAACTTGATCGGGTAGTAAGACACAGTGATAACAAAATACTTTGAACTAAGCTATTATTTGCTTCACTGTATTACTGACATTCTTATCTTCTAGATTTACTGTATAAAGCTCCTTTTAATAATATAGGTATTTGCTACTCAACAAAGATTCTTTAGTTTAATTTTAAAAGTATCACAATTTTGTGTGCCAGCCTCAAGCTCTTTCCTTTAACTTTGTTGCTTCGCCTGTCAACTTTGTTGAAATCAACTCAAGGATCAACGTAGAATCCATCCAGTGTACGAGAGGTGGTAACTGTATTGCAGACATTGGTTGTTCACCTTTGTGGAAATAATTATTATCTTAGTAATAATAGAGTATCATACAAAATTGTTAATAAACGCCCTTAATAATACTTGCCTAAGGGTTACTCTTTGATTGGCTTTTTCGTAACTTATTGAAAAAACTCAAAATTTTAATAAAACTATTATGTTCGTTTCGCGACTGTCATAATAAGAGATATTATAGTACATGTAAATAATAAATTAAAAAGTGTTATATTCACACTTGTATCTTCCTATAACTGGCCACCATAATTGTAAAAAAATATATATATATATAACATAGCTATAAAAATACTTGTTCTAAAATAAAACTTTTTATTTTGTAAACAGATGTGCATGAACACAACCAAACACGGTCTGTACGACGTCATCAAACGCCCTGGTTTCGTCTGGCTCGCCATCTTGATTGAGAATGTGAACGCAGCCTTTTGGAATCTCTCGTTTTTAAAGCATTTTTAAATGAATCACAGACGCGCCTTTCACAAAAAAAAATAAAATTCAAACGGTTATTTTCATAAGTTTGTCTATTAATAATGCAAAAACAGTTAAAAGGGGAGGAAAAAAAACTAAACCAAAATTGTTTGTTGTGAAAGTTTTGATTGCAAAAAGTTATAACAGCTCGCTCAACAAATGGCTTGGCGAATGGATACATGAGCGTTGATCTGGTAGCTTATGCTAGCTGTCGCCACCAAAGCTGTAAAGTCGGGGAGTTTTGTTTTACTTAGCACCGCGTCTTACTACCCATTCGAGCTATACGCTTATATACTAATAACGCTAATGGTTTTAGCAAAGGTTATATTTAGAGGAAGTGTACCCGCACATGCGTGGAGGGAGAGTGGAAAACCACCCTCGGTACCCTCGATGATACCCAATATCTGTAATTTGGATTGGCCAATTTATTCACACACTGTCAAAGAAGCTTCCCGCTAATCAATTTGTATTAGAGCATTTTTATTGCGGTAAATTGGCTATTAAAACTCTTGAGCCGTTAATTATAGAGTCGAAGTCAGAGGAGTCGGAAGGCTTGACGTACCTACTCGTAGCCATGCTTACCACCATTCCAGTGGCGAATTGACGCTGCATAGCGTATATAACTCTTGTTTTGAATGCCCTGTGTTGTTTTGGTTACCCCACCCTTCTCTGCTCACCAAGTTCATGTGTTCGAGCCGTGGCAGATATGCTGCATAGAATACAGGAGTGTGCTGCGGGTTGCTTATCCCGCGCGCGTACGGCGTACCTTGACCACAGACGAACTTTTTTCAGTAACTATGTCAGATAATTGAATAACGTCATTAGGATAGCTTAGACTGAAGTGGAAACTTTAAAACTTGGAATATTTCTACTGTATTCGTTCCATTTATATAGTTGGGAAATTTCCCCCCACCCCCAAAATGAAAATTCGCCCAATTGTTCTTGTTGTGGGAGCTGCAAGGACTTTATTTTATGCAAAACATTTTGAAATCTCTTTGGGTTTTTTTCCGTAGTATATAAGTTAAATACCGAGAAATCTGGCACTACACGAAAGTTTTGATTCACGAATCAGTAAAGTAGATCTGATCTTATTGAAACAAACTACGATAGAAAAAATAGTTCTATGAGAGTAAGTCAGAAATAAAATACTTGGAGCTTCTTATAGTTACTGTTTCATTTTTCTCTATATAAAATTGGGATTTGGTTGTGTCAAATAAAGGACGCACATCATTGTATATAGTTCACATCTGTCGAACAGTCCCCATAGCTGAGTGGCAAAAGATGCCTTCCCTTGGTATCAGGGGTACCTAAAATAATGGATCCTCCTCGCACTTTATAGATATTACCAATACCTTTAAAATACCTCCAAAAATATAGTATAGTAAAATGTTATCGGTTTTGCCCGTAAAAATGTATTTTCTAAAATGTATGAAGTGTTTAGTATAATTCTAATTTGTGGCTAATTTTTTATTATTATGTTTAATACAAAATTATTATTAATATCATAATTTAGTAATAAAGAGACATGAGGAAGGTATTTTAAAGTAAATGCAACCGCATTAGAACCATGAGTGGATAAGAAAGCGATAGTGATTAATCGCGTGTGTAAAACGAGCCTCAATTAACCCATTCTGGAATCGAACCTTGGTCTAAAATATAGTATATTGTTAACTTTACTCCTGGCCTATACCGCGTGACAAATGGTGTGGGTTAGTAATGATTGATTATAAAAGGGTAATATTTTCGGTAGTTGGGTGGTACCAACCAAGTCGTGAACTATTGACCCCCTTGCTGTCGTCACGCCTATCAGCGTCCTTGATATAGGCTGTAGATGTGATGTCCTAGATTTACTTGTTTTGAAACACGTGCGTATAATATAATTGATGTGTTTAGAAAGTTATGCGTATAACCCGAACGGGTAGTAAGACGCGGTGTTAATAATAATTTAGAAAGTTAACAATGTACATTAATTGATAGTAAGGTTATATCTTCTTTTTTATTCCCTTCTTATTTTATATTATACTTTTCTTTTATGACGACATATTTGGGTGATTTTTCACCATCTTCAAGTCTTATTCGTATTTAAGATGATATGATTTTACTTCATACTATTGGAAAGTGTGAAATTTTACGGTTTTATTTGGAATAATTTTTAGTGATATCTCATTAAAAATTATTTCATATAAAACCGTAAAATTTCACAAAGTTTCTAATAGTATGAAGTAAAATCAATCATCTTAAATACGAATAAGACTTGAAGATGGTGAAAAATCACCCAAATATGTCGTCATAAAAGAAAAAGTATAATATAAAATAAGGAGAAGGGAATAAAGAAGCAGATATAACCTTACTCTCAATTATTATTATTATTACTCCTTATCAAATACACATGAACATTATTAGAAATATACATTAACATAAACAATGTAAGTGTGCTTCCCATACAAGATAGGCTTTCAAGTGTAAGGCCTCTGGTACGATACGAGCTGTACTCTCGTCCAGTAGCCAACATGTAGTCAAGTTGATCGATGATCCAACCTCATTCCACAGATTCCTAGTTATAACAGTGTTCTTAAAATCGTTGTGGCAATCACTCCCCAAGCATGGCCTCGACTGCACCTTGCATTTCACCAGCCTTCGATATACTTTCCTTGCCAAATTTCCTTTTTGAAGACACTAGTGACATCTCGAACTGGACTGAAACCAGAGCGGCACCCTGTAATGTCTCTAACCCGCGACGAGTGGTGCCGTTCTCCGTATCAAACAGGACAAACAAAACTTACGTCGCTCGCTGCCCATATGATCTAAACTCAGCTCAAGTCTGTGAGGGCACTACATTCTTGGTGTAGGCTAACATTTTTGTCATTTTCTTATATTATTTTTAAATGCGACGATTTTTGCGACGCTGGTTTGTCGATACGGTACTAGCATTGGCCTATCTTAGCATCTTGCCTTTAGTTTTAACAACCGTGAGCGTAAAGGTATAGTAACTAAAGGAAAGACAATCTGTCCTCCATACAACCTGCATTTCTCTCAAAGGTTGTCGCCTAGTATAGCCAAGCGGGAGTGAATCCATCCTCCAAAAGACCTGCAGTTCTCTTAGAGATTGTAGCCTAGTATAACCAAGGGAGAGAGAATCTATCCTCCGTAAGACCTGCAGTTCCCTCAGAGGTTGTAGCCTAAAGCGTGCTTGTTTTGTTTTCCTCTCTCTAAACCTTTCTCTTTACATGGATGCATCTAATGTAATTATAATTTAAAAATCAAAAGAAGGGCTATGTGACAGCAACCAAACCTTGACTTGGACCTGCCTCGCATGTTTCAAGCTTCGCTTTGCATTTAAAAGGTGACCCTCTTTGTCAACCCTAATTAATTTAATAATGTGATGGCCTGTTTAGGTGGCCGCGTGGTCTAAGACGCTACTCTCGCAGTAGACTAAACTACCGATGACTGGGAGATTTGAGGATCGAATCTCGGTCGGGTGTACTTAGGTTTTTTTTCCTAAATGGTTTTCCACTCTCCATCCTTACAAATGCTGGTACACTTCCTCTAAATATAAAGTTTCTAATCCCTAGAACCATTAGCGCAATTAGTATATAAGCTTATAACCCGAATGGGTAGTAAGACGTGGTGCTAAAATAACTAGAAACAAGCAACATCACAACCACAATAATCTGACCTAAAGCACCCATCCTATCTTACTAGACATATCGTAACTAATATAATGTTGTGTCTGAACTGGAATGGATACGTGTAGGGAAGTTTGTTGCTGTGCTGCTGGGTTTGTGGGCGCGCGAGACAGCAAAATGTAAAGCTGGCAGGTTAACCCCCCACGTGGCGGCGGAAGGGGCAATGACCCCCACCGTTCCATCTTGTAGCCACGCTGCATGTCACTAGTCGATACCGTTCACCCAAACGGAGGCGATACTTCCCCCATTTGCGTCCAATCACACTCTGTTCTGATAACATCTAGACCCCCCCTTGCAAACACGTACAAAACAATAATATAACAGCAGTCCAATTTTCATATGAAGGGCCGTGTGGGACAGAAAATGTACTAAGTCTACTTTCACGTCTTCATACGTTAAGGTGATTCGTCCAGCAAGCTTCTCCTAGAATGAATGGGCTATAACATTTTGACAGGGAATTTTTAACATGGTTGATAGGGGGGTGTTGTGTTGTAAAGGGGGGTTGGGCAGGTGGAGTGGGAAAGTAAGCTGGGATTGCCAGCTCTTTGTTCCGCTAAGGAATTTCACTGTTATTTAATAATATAGAAAATGAATGGTCACTGCATAGCTCACCCGGGAGTTGTGGTCTTGAGTTTGAATCCTGGCTACTAAGATTCA
>CABFWO010002366.1:0-87049 GCA_902155825.1 Timema genevievae
CTGAGCTATCCTCCTAGTCCTACTATCAACATTCCCTCCCAATACTACTCTGAGCTATCCTCCTAGTTCTACTATCAACATTCCCTCCCGATACTACTCTGAGCTATCCTCCTAGTTCTACTATCAACATTCCCTGTAAATACTACTCTGAGCTATCCTCCTAGTCCTACTATCAACATTTCCTCCCAATACTACTCTGAGCTATCCTCCTAGTTCTACTATCAACATTCCCTGTCAATACTACTCTGAGCTATCCTCCTTGTTCTACTATCAACATTCCCTGTCAATACAAGTCTAAACTATTATCACAGTTCTACTATCAACATTCCCTCCCAATACAAGTCTAAACTATTATCCTAGTTCCACTATCAACATTCCCTCACAATAATAATTTGATATATACTTCTTGTTTAGCTTTTATCATTCCCTCCCAATTGTACTATGAACTATCCATCTTGTCTTACTTTCAATATCCTCACCTACTGTTGTTTTCTCCTCGATCTCTTTTAAGAAAGTGCCCATCTACATCCCCCTAGAGCCTGGTCCTTGGGGACTTGGGAACCCATATAATCACCAAGAAGTCCCTTCGGATCCCAACCAATCTTATGTTCTTTTATTTCCATTTGTCATCACTAACCTTGGTTTCCCGTGGTGTCCTCGGCAACCGTAAGGAGAAGAGTGTACCACGCTGGAGCAATACATTGATGCTCACATCTTATCATTGCATTTCATGTTGAGTTTTAACTAATAGAGACAGACAGTCCTGGAGAAGTAACTAACACTCCTGATTCTGACCACATAAGCAGTATGGTGGTTAAATACGATCCGTCTCCATTGGGTGTATCCTTTCACAGTTAAGATTTTCTATTTCGTCTCCAATCAATGCTATTTTAGTTACTTAGGTATTCAAACTCTCACTTATGGCCCTTTATATTAAATGCATTAAGTAGTTGAAATATATTTCTGGCACTGGAACGTTCTAATAATAAATGAATGACAAGTAATAAGTTCCTGGTAGATAAATATCCAAGTAGTAAGTTCCTAATGTCTTAATACACAAGTGGTAAGTTTATAATGTCTTAATACACGAGTTGTAAGTTCCTGATGTCTTAATACACAAGTGGTAAGTTCCTGATGTCTTAATACACGAGTTGTAAGTTCCTGATGTCTTAATACCAGGGTAGTAAGTTCCTGATGTCTTAATACACGAGTTGTAAGTTCCCGATATCTTAATACACGAGTTGTAAGTTCATGATGTCTTAATACCAGGGTAGTAAGTTCCTGATATCTTAACACACAAGTAGTAAGTTCCTGGTGTCTTAATACACATGTAGTAAGTTCCTGGTGGCTCAATATTCAAGTAGTAAGTTCTTAATGTCTTAATACACAAGTGGTAAGTTCCTGAAGTCTTAATACCAGGCTAGTAAGTTCTTGATGTCTTAATACCAGGCTAGTAAATTCCTGATATCTTAATAGCAGGCTAGTAAATTCCTGATATCTTAATAGCAGGCTAGTAAGTTCCTGATGTCTTAATAGCAGGCTAGTAAGTTTCCAGTGCTTGGGATGCGGGGCTAGCTACTGGTGTTGTTATCCTTGGTTGAAATATCTAATACTGTGTTAAGATAATTCAAAGCCATTTTTTAGTTATGTCTCATTGATCAAGGTATATTTTATTCATATTACTTTGGTCAATATACACTCCATTTACCCTGAAAGGTAACAGGATTACCTTGACGGATCTCACTTTGAACCTATCTTATAAGCTAGGCCTACACCATAACGGAATAATGCAAGGTGTGCTTGCTACCTTATAGGATAAACGAAGGATACATTGGAGCCCCATTATAATATTCGAGTTATATTAAAGCTATGGTTAAGTCATATTGCAATCACATTACAATGATCGAGCCATATTGCAGTTACATTAAGATGGTCATTGTGTATTGCAGTATCATTATAATGGACAATGTGTATTGCAATCACAATACAGTGACAATGATATATTGCAGTCCTAATAAAGTGATCAAGCCACCTAGAAATCACATTACAGTGACATATTCTTAGAAATTTCTCTCTAGTTTTCACTCGACTCTGAATATTATTGTCGTTGCTTGTGAAAAAAGGTGGCAATGTTTTAGTTGGACGTAGCTCTTATATTTTATTGGTGAAGCATAAGTGTAATTCTTTACTCCCGAGGGAAGCCAGCACTCACCGATTGATCTGAGTGCTTCATGATAATTCAAATACCATCACCATAGCTTCTCGCAATACAACCATAAATTCATAATAATAACACAACTTTACTAAATACCAACGCAACTACACAACATACCATCTTAGCTATACACAACCCCACCATCACTCAACCATAAATTCCTATAATGACAACATAACTTTACTAAATACCAACACAACTTCACACATTACCACCATAAATATACACAACACCTACATAACTACATATATCATCACCATAAACACACAAAACACCAACATGAATTAACATAAATATACACACCCAAAAGCACCATAGCTACACACAACGCCCACATAGCTTCACATAATACCACCACAGCTTCACACAACAACACTATAACTCAACAAGACACTAGCATGACCTCAAACAGCACCAACACAATTTCACAAAATAAAACCATAGCTTCACACAAAAACAGATTAGCTTCTTCACAATAAGGTCATAACTATACATAATACCACAATAAAGCCACACAGCAGTATCACATCTAAAAAATACGTGTTAGATAGAGTGTGTAATCAACACATCAACACACGTCTTGTTACCTTGATAGTAAAAAGGACGTGTGATCAATACAGTAAGATACGGACAACCACAGTACGTTGTCTCCTTCCTGAGTTTCCAGGAGATCAACAGACATAACGACTAGAGATGTGTTCCTAGGTAGTCCTTTCCAGGTACTAGGGAACATTGTTATCTCACAGGTAATGTAGATTCTTGTTCCATCTTAGCTACTGAAGACCATTGTTTCATTTTAAACACCAAGTTCCTTGATTAGGTGTTATTTTACATTGGTAAATTACAAGTACCGTGGTCTAATGTAAAGCTCGTTTCTAAGCTGAGCCTTGCTCAAACTCTCTGTTTAGAAATTACACATTTAGTATCAGATCCAAACAGCCCCTGGTAATGCTGATTCAGTTGTAGATTCCCAGCTTGTTTTGAGCGTGAGAGACGGCTGTGGGGCGACGCCTGAACCGACGCCAGCCATGTGGGCTGCAAGATGTTCGCTCGTTGTCAGGGGTTACCGCGTGTCCGCCCCTCCCATGGCAACCTTTCTCTCACTCTCACTCTCACTCGTCCTCTCTTTCTCCACCCGCCTTTTCCCCCCTAAGAGCAGTGTTGGAGACGCTGTAGAACCGAGTATTTCAGAAAAAGATAACAATTGGCAATAATTGCAACCTGACTACTAAAAAACTTTTGTTACCCTGAATGTACTAATAACCTTGTATTGATCTGATTATGTTGTGACCTAACTCCACTAATTATATTATGTTGACCTGAAAGTACTAATGACTAAGGAATCGGATTCTTAGACACGAAAAATGTTAAAATTAACCCACAAATAATCATTAAAAATATGGAATCGAGGCATCCAAATATGCGCATAAGGAAAATAACAGGCACACAATAATTAACTACAACAATTTTTAATTGTTTTAAGGTTGCAAGATTACCCGTTCGGGTTATACGCATGTGCACTAATGGCGCTAATGTGTTAGGGATTAGGAAGATTGTATTTAGAGGAAGTGTAGCAACATTGGAACGGAGGAAGAGTGGAAAACGATTTAGGAAAATAAAAGCCCTCTCAGTACACCTGACCAGGAGTAAAACCCCGATCTCTCCGTCATCTGAAGTCTAATCTATTGCGAGAACTACGCCTTAGACCATGCAACTACCAAAGCTGGCTTACAGCCAACCGACATTACTGTTAATCACTATATTCTTTTCTAGATTTTCATTAGGGAAATTTTGTATATTATCAGATATAATGTTTTTATAATTGGAAAAACTTCGTCTTACTTCACACGATGTCAAGGAACAATATTTCAAATTTTCTATTTCCAAAGAAGTTAAACTTTTCTTCCGCAAAACCTTGCTGTTTCAGAAGAAAATACATATCGCAGGGTATAAAAAAAGAGATAAAGTGAGTACAAAGCTGAAATAAGCACGTTAAGGCTCCTGTCCATAGAATAGGTAAAAACGAACAAAGTAGTCACTATAAAATTAATATATTGCACTCGTAATAACATGAAATGCATATATATCTCAACTGCCGATCTTATGCACTCAAGGAAAATAAAAGGCAAATATGCAACATCCGCTCCCTTAAATTATCTTGTGTTGACCTGACTCTTCTAATGACCTGGTTATAGCAAGGTATTACCTGACTATACCAATAATATTACCTTGACCTTAATCTACTGATGACCCTGTGTTTACCTGGTTGTACTAATGCCCCTGATTTGACATGAGTCTACTAATGATCTGACCTCATAATACTGATGACCTTGTGTTGACCTGACTCTTCTAATGAACTGGTTATGGCAAGGTATTACCTGACTATACCAATGATATTACCTTGACCTTAATCTACTGATGACCCTGTGTTTACCTGGTTGTACTAATGACTTTGATTCGACATGGATCTACTGATGATCTGACTTCAAAATACTAATGACCTTGTATTGTCCTTACTTGACTAACTACTTTGTGGGGATCTTACTCTCCAAATTATCTTTTGCTATCCTGACATGACCTGGTTTTATTAATTACATTAGTTTTACCAAATAACATATATTTATAATAACTTGAGGTTATATTAATATTGTTAAGAGTTTGTCTTACTTAATTATACTATAAAAAAACCTCCGTGGCATCAGTCCGCAACTAAGCTATATCGACCGAGTGACCGCCGTCTTTTAGCAAGGATAGTGCAAATTTCTGCGGATAGAGGGTATCATGTGGTCAGCACAACGAACCCTCCAGCCATTAATCTCACTTTTCCAGACCAGAGCTGCTACATATTTATCCAAGTAGTTCCTCATTAATTGACCTCACGACGCTTAGTCTGACCTCGTGCCAGAATCACTACTTCACAGAAAACTCTATTAATAACTCCCTAATATTGATGTGCCGCTAGCCCACATCTGTAACTCATAGCAACAAGACCGCTGTCCCTAGCAACCAGCGAAACAAACTTTCCACGGAGCTGTAATAGCAATGAGAACAGGAACAGGAGAGCATATAGAGTTTGTGGGAGTTTAAACCATTCCTGCACATTTACCACATTCACGAACAAAATCATACGCAAGTGTCTCGTATTTTCTTAGCTTGCTCGAGAGGACGGGAACATCAAACAGAGGAGTAACATCAAACCTTTATTGTTTGTTTTCACGTGATTCCTATACTCGCTACAAGGGACTTCAACTATGCAAGCTGAGATCTGGGGGGCAGCTAGTAAATATATTGACCAGGAATGGGATATGAGATAAGAGTTGATGATCCTAGAGTGGGGACTGTCCTCAGGGCCATGGTCGAGCGCAATCCTCGGGTTGCTTGTCAGACTGAGTCTTGCCGAGAGTCCACCGGCCACGCCCAACCAGCGGCCAAACGGTTGTTGTTGGAGCAGAGGCAGAGGGTCAATGCTTGTATGGGTTAAAAGGTTTATCATTGAGAAATATATGGAAATAAACTTTCACAAAAACATTTTACTAATTCTGTCTTACGGAGGATTCCAAACAAGCCCCTCTTTGTCCGTGTTCTTAAGGATACTCTGGGTGAAATTGCGTACAAATCTTCTGTGGCATGGTCCTTAGGTAGGGCAGGATTTAAACCAACCAAACCACATTATATGTGCTATGTTCTATATTCGTGAAACTTTGTCAACTTAAATTCCTCTCCTTGTTTCCTCAATATGGGGGTAGTAGGGGGAGGTTATTTAGTACTTCATTTGGTCTGAGCTACGTTCATCTGGATTAAAGATTGGGTTTTACGGCTGGGGCTAACTTGACTACATTCCATGGCTCAGGAAGGGATGTTACTTTTTGGAAACTTAGCTACATTCCATGGAAGAGGGAAGGGTGCTACTTTCAAAAAACTTGTCTATATTCCATGGCTCAGGGAGAGATATTACTTGTTGGAAAATTGGCTATATTCCATGGCTGATGGAAGGGTACTACTTTCAGGAGACTTATCTACATTCTATGGTTGAGGGAGGAATGTTACTTTCAGGAGACTTGTCTACATTCCATGGCTGAGAGATGGATGTCACTTGTTGCAAACTTATATCCATTCCATGGCTGACGGAGGAGTGGCACTTACAGGAAACTTGTCTACATTCCATGGCTAGAGAAGGGATGCTATGTTCAGGAAACTTGGCTATTTTCTTTAGCTGAGGGAGGGATGCTAATTGTTTCAAACTTGGATACCTTACACGACTGAGAGAAGGATGATGCTTGAAGGAAATGAGGTTATATTCCATGGATAAGGCAAGGATGTTACTTGCTGGACACTTGGCTATATTCCATGGCTAAGTTTATGGTTGTATGTTCCAGATACAGCACTCAAGCCAAGATGGTGGATACAGGGACTGGTAGCCTATACATTGTTGGCTCTTTCAAGAGGATGTCTCATGATCCGGATTTCAAGGTAAGCCATCACCCAGAACCTACAACATACTCCAAACCTGGAACTATATCCTAGATCCACTTCTCTGTTGTGACGTCACAACAACAGCAGCGAGACAGGCTCCTGAAAAGCTGCACAGTGTAAACTATTGCCAACAGTTGAATTGAACCGTGCACTTTTTCCGTGTTTATTTAATAGTATGCCTTCTCAGGATTATCACTAATTATTTCATACAAACTTCGGTGTTTTTTTCAGGTTTTCAGAATAAAATTTCCATTTTCTTAAAGATTATTTAAAGAGTCGTATAAAGGAATTAAAGTTTATTTTTCATAAAATTAGCTATTGTGAAGTCATGACATTAGTACTTGGAACAAGATGATTTGATCTTGACTGGGAAATTTCTGAAGCTGTTACGTGACCTAATGTAGAAAAAAGGGAGGAGGGAAGATGCATTTTAATAAAAAAGTTTATTATTTCAGTTTGCTTTTTATTTTATTCAAGGACCTACTATTTAAGGCTTAAAGTTTACTGTCCCAAATTCAAAAATATTTCAGAAGTATTATTTATTATTTTATCCTGGCCTAACTGTTCGCAAAATATGTTAATGAGCCAGGAATGAATTTTGAGGAAGTGTACCCACATTTGAGTAGAAAGAGAGGGTGGATAGCTATTATTTTAAACTACCACTCAGTACAACCGGCTGAGATTTAAGCGCCCATCTCCCTGGAATTGGCAGTCTAGTCTATTGCAAGAGAGACACCTCAGCCCATGCAGCCGTAGACGCAGGTTTTAATAGTATTTAAGGCCTTTTGTGAAATTACCTGTGTTTTTCCGTTTCTTTCTCCTCAGACACAATAAATTTCGTATTTTTCCCAGGCATTCCAAGAATGTTGCAGCCCTGCTTCTAATTGTTGTTTACCGTGTTCAGGGTTGCTACATGCCTGGAAAATCAGAAACTAATAGGGAAAGTCAATTTTATGAAAAAACAAATTTAATTCCTCTATGTTACTCTCTAAATTTTATGGGAAAATGGGAATTCATTTTGAAAGAAACCTTAAAACGAAGATAATTTTGTATTTAAAAAATTGGGGCATCCCTGGTGTTGTAAATGTAGTTATATTGACGAATAACGTGTGTAAGCATTCAAGGTTCCCAAAGATGATTCGCGTCAGAGTAACACTTCTTAAACATACTTAATAATAATACTAAGCACTTCGTCTTACTACCCGTTCGGGCTATACGCTTAAGTACTAGCTACGCTAGGAAGGCTGAATATAGAGAAAGTGAACCCAGATTTGCATGGAGGAAGAGGGGAAAATCATTTAGGAAAAACCACCTCCATTTCACCCGAGGGAGATCCGAACCTCGATCTCCCCGTCCTCGGCAGTCTAGCTCAACACGAATCTAGCCCGTTAGCTAACTACGTCACCGAGGCGGGTCTTCTTAAACACTTGATCTTTTTTTATATATATATTTATCAGAAGAGCTACATTTGTAATGTGTACGCCTTGATAAATATCAGACAGATGACCTAACAAGCTTAGGAGCCTGAAGCGAAAATAATATTTCGAGTCGTTTACATTTCAAACTAAACAAAAATAGGAATCATAAGTCCAAGCGATTTAATAATTTGAAGAAACACAAATTGAGGAAAGTTTAATAGCAACTGATGAACCTGATTTTAATGAATTTTTTAATGTTGATCTCATTTAATAAAAAAAACTTTGTTATGGTGTTTTTGCAGGTGTTCAACTATTTAATGCATAAAATAAAACAAGAAAACAAATTAATGGATGTTCCCTCTCAAAGAAAGTGTTTTTTTCCCTCTCTCTTTATCAACAAATTTAAGAATCTTAATTTAAATCGAGGAAATGTATTTGTTCTATGTGAAAAAAATACTAGAAAACTTAAATAAAACATTGTTTGTATTCTTTTGGAATATAAGATAATTAAAATGAAGTAACGTATATTTTTTAAGAATCTAAAATGTTTCTAAAAAATAAAATTTGACAAATTTAAGACATAGCTTTTCTAAAATTTGTAATGTAACGCTGTTAAAATAAATTAATACAACTAAAATTGACTTAATTATACAAACACATTTAAATGCTACACTCACTTTGAAAGCTATTTCAACAAGAACAAGATATAAATATAGATATCCTTGAAGTCAAATTGAATAGAAACGCTTTATTTTACTCACTTTAGTGTTAATTCTTATTAAATAAGTCACTAGGCTGGGAATATATGCACGCCTAGCGAAGAGTTGGCTATGCTCCTGACGATACCAATCCTAGTCCCAGGCTGGGAGTACATACTAGTAGGCTCTGTATCAGCCCCTAATCACAGCCTAATAATTTTAATATGCTGTCATTCCGTGTTTGAAAGAATTGGGATGACTAGAGAATAAAAAATAAATTAGACTATACATTTGATTATTGAGCGATTAAAGCAGTTATGGCGCAGCACATCACATATACTAATTTCCCACTCCCTGCCTGATTCACTCCGTATTCACAATAACAACGCTAGCTCTAAGTGGGAGGCAGATTCTCTTCAAACAAAATGTTGCCACTCTGGGGAGTATTGATTGATGAAGATTAATTCAACCTTTCTTATGTTCTGGTTATGTTCTTTCTCCTCTCTTAGTTCAACTCTTTCTTCTCTCCTTGTTCCACTCTTCCTTATTTTATTTTCCCACTTTTTATTCCATTATTATTACACCCTTCATTCTCTCCTTGTTTCACTCTTACCTTTATCCACTCTTCTTTCTTTAACACTTATTATCTTATTTATTGATTTTCCTTTTTTTATTCTTCTAAGTCTAGCATTATTTTGAGGGGAGGGAGGAGTTTCTGATTCATATTTTTCACTACTTTTATTTTATATCATTAACTATTTCTTCTTTCCCTCATATTCAACTTTTTCCTAGATTATTTATTTAATTTATTTTTACTGTAGGCGAAGCTATCTCCCTTTCATCTGCCATCTTTATGTTTGTGTCTTTCTCTTTACGTTATCTCTCAACTGTTTAATTGAACTCTCTTCTTCCCACACTATCTATGGGTTATTTACCCTTTTATAGCTACCTCCATAGGAAATGAGGGCTTCTTTGTTCCTCCTCCCTGTACTCGAGACCCAATAATTCTCTTTTTTGTTTGTTCTCTGCACCTCTCTTTTCGTCTAATGTACTAGCTTCTTGTCCGTATGTTCCGGTTCTTGTTTTACTCCAAAGAACCAATATTACCACTCGAGATACAGAACAGAAAGTGTGGTCTGGTGAGGTTTCCTCTGCTCTGGCCCTTGTGTTAGTCCGATAAAACGCTCGATAAAGACATTTCTAGTATTTGGAAAGCCATCCCTCTCTGTAAAGTAAACATCAGAACTTAAATCACTCACTAGACAATCAACATCAAAATTTGCATCATTATCTAGACAGTCAACATTGGAATTTACATCACTCTATATCAAGACAATGTCAAAACTTACAGCACTTTCCAGCAGGTCTGATATCAGAAATAAATATTTACTAATGGATCGTTGCAGAGATGGCGGTAGTTTATAGCAATAAAATGTATTCTAAAATGTTTTTGTGAAAATATCTAACCAATAAGCCCTCACTCGATTTTATAGTTAAAAGTTTACTCATCAAAAGCTATTAAATTTTTATAAATATCTAGCTATCGATGTTTAATTTGAATCAAAACGTATATTTTCCCCCTTCGCGCCACGGTGAGAACTTTGAAACTACCCCTCTCCCAGCTCTCCATCTATTTGTTGCACCAAACCACTCAAATAAGAATTGAGCTGTTATTAGTTTTAATCAAAGATAAATATTGTATTTACCGAAATACAATAAATATATATAAATCATGATTTCCATAGTGATGTAAACAAAGAATGATTGCACGTATCAGCCACTACTCACACAGCAGGAAAATAATATGGATAATTCACTAGGACAATTATTGGGTTTTAGCTTCAGGCTACTATTTTTGCTGACATCCTGGTCGCCTAACATATAAAATGACTGTTCGCTGCTCGAAATCGGTTAAACTGTGTTCTTGTAATTTTAATTACTGGAAATGAGCTGATCAAATTATATATAAAATAATATAAAGAGAACAAGAGTGAGAGATTGAGAAAAAGTGAGTATGTGAATATATGAGTGTGTAATTGTGTAATTATGTGAGTGAGTGTGAGATTGAGATTGTTAGCGAGAGAAAGTGAGTGTGAGAGATTGTGAGAAAGTGATTGTTAAAGAGTCAGTGCGAAAGAGTGAGAGGGAGCGAGTAAGTGTGATCGAGTGAGTGTTTACGATAGTGATAAAGAGTGTGTGAAAGGGATAGAGTGGGAAAGAGAGAGTGTGTGAGAGAAATTGTGAGTTAAAGAGAGTGTTATAGAGTGTGTGCGATAGACTGTGTGGGAGGGTGTGTAGGTCTGAAATTGAGGGTGTGTGTGAAAGAGAGTGTATGTGAAAGAGAGTGTGAGAGAAACATTGTGAGAAAACGTTTGTGTGTAAAAGATTGTGTTATAAAGAAAGTGTGCGAGAAAGATTGTTTGATAGAGAGAGATTGTGAGAGAGTGTATGTGTGAAAGAGAGTTTGTGTGTGATAAATATTGTGAGAGAAAATGTGTGAAAGAGTGTGAGTAAGATTGCGAGAGAGAGAAAATGTGATAGAGAAATCTTGAATGTTAGAGATAAACTGTGAGAGAGAGTCTTTGCGAGATATTGTGTAAGAAAGAATGTGTGAGTGAGTAAGTGTGCGGAATAGAAAAATAGAGAGTAAGAGTGAATTCATGTGTGTGTAAGAGAGAGAGAAGATAGATGGGGTACACAAAACACTACTTTGAAATATTATCCACTCAAAATCAAGTGGTAACATGGAAACATAATTGAACTTATTTGTAATGAAATATTATTTGAAAAAACAAACATTAAAACATATTCTTGGATCATAAGATGGATGTGATGTGTAAAATATTACTTTGAAATATTATCAACATATTCTAAAAACTAAGATAATGGTAGCTAGGAAACATAACTGAACTTATTAGTATTGTGATTATATTTGATAAAATTAACACCTAAGCCTATACGTAAACAATTAAATGGCAATCTAAACACATTTAAAGATGATTTAATCAATTTTTGAAATCATAATACATACCAAAACATATTTATTATTACTTCTATAGTTTAAAATTTATGATTCATGCTTTAAACAAAACGTAAGCAAATACTTTCGCGTAATTGACTATTAAAACCTTTTAATTTGCGGATTATAGTCAATATTGTTGATTTAAAGGTGAATTAACGAAAACAATATTTTAATAACAATAAATTGTTACCACAGTATAGAAAATTAAGTCTTTCAATCAAAGAATTTAAACGACCATTTTGTGATCAGAGGTAAACATTCAAAAATAAAGAATAAAAAAAATATCATGCAAAAAAATAATATATTTTTTCTAACCTACTATTATTACGTTACGGTATTATTGAGATATAATTGCCCCGCGATTGGGAGCCAATTACAACTTTCTTGAATTGATTGCAAGATAATTGGTTATTATAGCCCCGTGATCGAGCGCCAATTATTATGATATTTTACTTGAATAAATACAAGTATTAATGTTGCACACGATTTATTGAAGTGATTTTATCTTTGGTACAAAGATATTATGTAAAATTATAAAATTTTACTTAAACTACAGATTATTTTATGTGTATTCTTTGTATTTAAGTTAGTAGTACTGTCGGGATATTACACGTTCTCTAGATTTATGTCGCCGGCACTCTGTGTGTTCATACGCACGAACATCTTATATATGACATACCCCTTGCCCCTTGGACCTCTCGTGACCAGTGTCAAAACCAACAAATTGAAAGCGTCCCTGCGACAGGTTTCGTAAAGGCTAGCTTCCTATTGGTTATAGGAAACTAACGTCTCTTGCTTGTTTGGTAAATATTACGGAGTTAAATTTTGAAATAAAAAAAAGTTTTAATGGTGCAATCCTTCTACATTATTTCTGAAAAGCGCGTGATTCTTCATGTGTGAAGTCTTAAAAGAATAATTTACATACAATTTATTGAAGAAAAATACCTTCATCCATGACTTTTTAAATATATGAGAGCGGTCCAAATCAATATCATTACACTATCATTGGTTTTAATATATATATTTTTGCCATAATTTTTATATTTGTTGCACCATACAACTTAAATAAGAGTTGAGTTATAGTTTTTAACCAGAGATAAATATTTTATTTACAGAATGAGTTAATATTTTTAGCCAAGGAGGAATATTGTATTTGCAGGTATAAAACCATGCACAAATCAGGGTTTCCCCGTTGATGTAAACAAAAAATGAAAAGTTGAAAATTCTTTGGGTGAATCAGGTTTTGTTGTAAACTACTATTTTTCCCGACTTCTTAGACCCCTAACCTCTAAAATTAGAGGTTGTTTGTAAAAATCTGTTAAGCCATTTCATAGTAATTTCTATTACCGGAAATGGGCTCATCAAATTATATATAATAATTTAACAGACAATTTTTAATTTTGATCAACTTGTTATATTCATTGAGTTAGTAGACGACGAAAAGATTACAGAGCTGACGTAGGGAACTTTTCCTTACTATTACATTAACTTCCATCACAACTTTATTTCAAAAGGAAAATAACCATAATATTCACAATTTTTTGTAAGTAATAATGCAAGTAATATAGGCTTTTTGTTTTCCTCTGTTGGAGTGTAACCATAATACTCACCAATTTCTAGAAGTAATACTCCAAGCCTCCTGTAGTCCCCTGAAGGAAAATAACCATAATAATCACCCAGTTTTTGCAGTGATACTGAAATATTTGCCCCATCATTCTATATAGGAAATTAGCTAGAATACTCACCAATATCTGACAGTAGTGCTGTAAGTATCAATCTCCTGTACTCATGTGTAAGAAAAGTTAAATTTAAATTCACCATGACCTCCCACCCACACACCACCGTCATCCACCCTAGTCTACTTCACCCTCACCCTTGCTCCCTCCAACCCTAGTCTCTCCAACTAAAGTATTTCCTCGTGTTTTCCCTTCTCTCTTTCTAACAAACTTACAGAAAAAACTATACGAAGGTTTGGAAAGGAAAGGGAGCTTAAGGATTTCTAGAAAGGGAAGTTTGGATCTCAACTTTATTCGAACAGTCTGCGGGCCTTCCCAGCACACCCCTTTTTCACCAAACGGCAAAGTGATGATTTGACGTAAAGGTATTCTGCTAGAGTCACATTCACACCTATTGAAATATGTATGTAGACAATTGCAGGATGTATGTAATATCTTCTACGTAAGATTCCCGCAGTAATTTAAAAATATTTTGAATCTGTATAGGCTGTAAAATATTCGTGAGGTAAGAGTGGAATAAAGATATGAATCCTGACAGTGACTATTTGTTAGGAAGGACACTTGTAAATGAATTTGTTTGCAAGGACCCACTAGAAAACGTCCTGACAGTCCAGTGACTAATTGTTAGGAAGGACACTTGTAAATGAAGTTGTCTGCAAGGACCCACTAGAAAACGTCCTGACAGTCCAGTGACTAATTGTTATGAAGGACACTTGTAAATGAAGTTGTTTGTAAGGATACACTAGTATCAGTCCCGCAGGATATGTGCTGTCGCGGTACACAGTCCACCCAGTAATATCCTGATCACAAATCAATAGGCCGGTGTAATCCCCGCGCTCTCTCTAACTGGTTGACTCTGATTGGTTCATTCACCGGAACTAGGGGGTTAAGGTCATTCACTACATGCTGTAATGCTGCCCTAATTAGAGCCTGATTAACATTCATATGATGCAGCCATGAAGATGTTGCTGTGTTGTCTCTCGGAGAGCAATTGAAATGGCTCAATCTCTTGTCCATCGTGTGAAGTACATTCGTGTACACATGTTGAGGTTTTATTGTCACTACAAACCACAACTTTGTTCAGAATATAATTAATTAACTAGGATACCCATCATAAATAACGTATAATGAAAACAAACTGGAAGGCTCAGGTTCCATCCCAGGGGCTATAGATCCTGGTTCCATCCTAGGTGCTAAGTATCCCGGTTTAATTCCCGATGTAATGAATCCTGGTTCCGTCCCAAGTACTAAGTATTCTGGTTTCATCCCAGGTGTAACGTATCCTGGTTCCGTCCCAATTACTAAGTATCCTGGTTTCATCCCAGGTGTAACGTATCCTGGTTCCGTCCCAATTACTAAGTATCCTGGTTTCATCCCAGGTGTAGCGTATCCTGGTCCCATCCCAAATACTAAGTATCTTGGTTTCATCCCAGGTGTAACGTATCCTGGTCCCTTTCTAAGTACTAAGTATTCTGGTTTCATCCCAGGTGTAACTTATCTTGGTTCCGTCCTAAGTACTAAGTATTCTGGTTTCATCCCAGGTGTAACGTATCCTGGTCCCATCCCAAATACTAAGTATCTTGGTTTCATCCAAGGTTTAACGTATCCTGGTCCCTTCCTAAGTACTAAGTATTCTGGTTTCATCCCAGGTGTAACTTATCTTGGTTCCGTCCCAAGTACTAAGTATTCTGGTTTCATCCCAGGTGTAACTTATCCTGGTTCCGTCCCAAGTACTAAACGCCATTCACGACCTAAGTTTACTTGGATGACAGCTCAAAAAGTAACTAAAAAATAGTCCCTAAAATATCACTACGCCAACAGCTGATATCTGCCACTGTCACTTGGGACAGCTGTTATGAAAACATATGGTTATGTAGAGTAATGTGATAGTTTACCACAGTAATTTAGGCCAATATTATGCCTCAAAGAATTTTGAAATTGAAATTTTTGAATGACTTGGTGATCTGTAACTTCTCTTCTTTTTTTCTCCTGGGAACTCATTATCAAAAAAACACACACAAATCTATCCACAAATAAAAAGAACCCCTTATAAAATTTCGTGAGATTAAAGTTAGATTTAAGTTTGATAAAAGTTTAAAGTTAGATTAAAATTAACCAAATTAGGCCTAATATGTATTCGAACTAAAGAGAAAATATCTGTATACACAAAGTTATTCTTAAAATAATTAGTAATATGATCTAGGATTAAGTTTTTTTACGTTAATACAGAAGCCCAATAATTAAAATAAAAGGTAATTTAACTTAGTTATAAATTATTATAAGTTAGAGTAAGGCGTGGACCTAACAAACTAGAGACTTAATTTAAAGTTAAAAATATAATAAACGCGCACAGTAATAAATTCTATGAAATATATTTAAATTAAACAAAGTCTTAATATTTATTTGAGGTCGTCCACAAAGCTTATTTATCCTTCTATTCAAGTTAAAATAATTATTATTCCGAGCACTTTCACAAAAGGTCTAACAAATATGGCTTTAAAATGGCGACCAACGAATATTAGCCATGTGGTTGATGATGACGCGGACAAGTTGTTTAAAATGGTGTATCCTCGCAGCAGACGATTATATTTTATTCAGTTAAATATTTCTAAAAACAATAAACTAATAATAAAATAGTTAATCATATATAAAATAAATTACAAATATTTTATCTTTACCAAGTAAATACGATGCCTTTATTAAAAGGTATTAATGCATGCACTATATTACACATCATAGATAACATTCCAAAACAAAGAATAGGTACTTTTAATATATGTTTAAAATATTGTTTCGGATTGGGTAAAAAGAAATTGTTAAAAGTAATGAAATAATGTGAGAAAACTTAAGTTTAAGTTATTTTAAATGTAAAATATAACATGTAATTAAAAAACTTAACATTCATAACAAAACAGTGTTCTTTTACAAGTGTTGGTAACCTAAAACCTAAATATATGATTTTTGAACTGTCATCCAGGTAAAGACCTATCGTGAATGAATTATAAGTATTCTGGTTTCATCTCATCTGATAAGGAAGCTTAGATTATGTTGAGTATGTTTGTAAGTTAAAAATAGCTAGTTAATATATCGTGTTTCCTATTGTTTTAAAAATAGTGTAATCCTCGTGAATAACGAAAATGATGTGCGCGCTAGGATATGCGACTCTCCCTAAGAGAATATTGTGTCCCCTTGGACCAGATAGCTTATATCGCTGAAACAAGTCTGTAGATCCTAATTAGACACATGGTAAATTGACATATTTTTTTCCAAGCTCCCACTAAATATAACGTCTCATTCTTGCTATGTCCACAGCTGTTCCTGAGTTCCAACGTGACCACCTCCGACTTCAACATGGGATATAGCATGACGGGCACCTTAGAGCGGGGAGACAGGAAGACCAACAGCTTCCAGATGACCCACTTCGCAGTCATCCGGAGATGGGAGAGAAACAAGGACTAGTATATTTGTATCTCTTCATCTTACAAACACTCAACATTCAATCCAACATTTGAATGTGGGACAGGAACGATGACTATTTCCCTATCCTCGTCATACAAACACATTCAACATCCAATACAACATTTGGAGGTGGGACAGGAACGACAACCATTTCCCTCGTCATACAAACACACTCAGCATTCAATACAACATTCGGAGATGGGACAGGAACGACAACCATTTCCCTCGTCATACAAACACATTCAACATCCAATACAACATTCGTATGTGGTGAAGGAACAGAAACTAGTTCCCTCTCTTCGTTTTAAAAACACTCTCAACATCTCAGAAAACATACAAATACGTACAATAGACTAGTTTACTCTCCTTGTCTAACAAACACGCTCAAATTGTGATAAAACAGCCTCAGATGGGACTGCAACAAGAACAAGACTAGTTAAAACTCCTCGTTAGCTCAGCAGATCCGTTAACAGAAACTAATAGTCCCAGGTTGGGCCAAACAGAGATTTCAATTTCTTCGTCATGAATTGAAATATTTCCTTTAAGGTCGCGTCAAGATCTTGTTTCATGTTGATACCCCGAGAAACTCAAGTTCATGTTCCAATTATTGATGTCTTCACAATTTATTTAACTTGGAGCTCTGTGGACTTGACCAAGAGACACATCCAAGCAGGGCCAGTGAGAGAGCTAATTGAGAACTAATGTCATATGTTGGATGTTAAGTGTGGCCTGCACTCACTCAGCTATAGGCAGATATGCTCGAAAACTATACAAATTGTTGGATAAAATATAACAAAGGATATTTATATATTTTGCTCAAAATGTAAAATGGTTTGTCTCCGTGAGACCTTGGTATTTTATGATATTTCATTTGCTAAGAGATAGGAGAGACTTATAAAATCAACTCTAGCCTAGCTTAAAAAATATGCTTTGCTCAATAATTGATAAATAGTGGTGTCGAACCCTTGGTACAAACGGAATATTGTTTAATAATATTTCAATACAGGTAGGCTACCTAGATACAACTTAGAAGACTGGGTTGTAAGAAAAATATTGTAAACTTTTCTAATAGTACTATGACATCTGAAATGCTGAATTTGATTAAAATCAAGAAATATAATTTTGCTAGTAGTCTAGTGACCTGTACATAAAGGTAACTCTAGCCTCGGTAAACCAGGAAACACATAAAATGCGATATAGATGTAAAACTATAGGATAAATAATTACTACTTTAAATGTGGGATGTTTAATTCATTAAAGTGAATATTTGGCTGGTAATATTTCGTTAGTATTTTCAAGCCAAGGCATTATTTGTTCCGTTTGTGTTTCAGGTGTCAAATTTATTTAGAAGTATGAAATATTACCTGACCAGAGTCAAATATACACAATTAATTTAGCAAATATATAATACATAATTTAATATTTTAACAAGATGTTACTAAATAAAATGAGTGATTTTTTTTAGTGATAGACTTACTAATATACATACAGCTTTTTTACTAACATATGAATGTAACTTATCAATAATGATCCCATGTATGTTATATATTCCAAACTGACTGAGTAGTAATATGTGTAAATGATGCTTCTATTTTCCTGTCGATGACACCAAAACTAAAGATTATGTAGTGAATAGTAGATACAAAGTGGCATGGTAGGAATATTTGAGATTATTTCATTATTCTTGAAGCTTGACCTTTAATTCAGGCAACGAGCATGTTTTTGACAAATCTTCCCTCCTTCAAGTCAAGGGTGTTAGAATAGAAGGTTGCCTCGATCGGGCGTTTTGATGGGGCTGGTTTAGTATTGTGCGTGACGTCACTGTGTGACCAGGAACAGCTTCATCAGCCATATCTCACTGTGTTTAATCGAGGACCACTCTACGTTGTATTTATTTAATTTGAAAATACTTAGTTATTATGGAATCCTTATGTACCTAGTACATAATACAGCATTACGTTCTATTCGCTAGAAATGTCTCTATATTCTAGTGTGTGTAAACATCACAAGTATATGATATCATAAAGACAGGCGGGTATTATTACTTTAAAACTTTTTTTTAGCACCATGTCTTACTACCTGTTCGAGTTATACGCTTAGGTACTATTATTATTATCATTATTAGTACCGCGTCTTGCTACCCGTTCGGGCTATACGCACTTACGCTAATATGTAATGGTAGGGTGAATGTGAGATGAAATGGAGGACCTATAGTTGAACGTGGGATCCGAACCACGGTGGAGGCTTGGCATTCCTCACATTCACAAGTTGTGATTAATACACGTCTTGTCAGAGGTGAAGGAAAGGGTTTAGCAATCAGATAAGTCTGTGCCGGGACCGAGGATTGATCCCCGGACCCCCAGCACAGAAGTCTGACACCTTACTCCTAGACCGCCAGGTCACCCTGCTTATGTACTAATTACGCTAATGGTTTTAGGGAAAAGGAAGGTTATATTTAGAGGAAGTGCACCCACATTGGCGGGGAGGTAGAGTGTAAAACCATTTTGGAAAACCATTCTCAGTACACCCGACAGAGATTCGAACCTCAATCTCCCTGTTATCGGCAGTATAGTCTATTACGAGAGTAGCACGTTAGGCCACGCGGCCTCCAAAGTGGATTTCAAAACTATTGATGTATAATAATGAAAACAATTCTTAATATTAGCCAACAACAGTTTCACAATTCAGGTATATGATAGTGTCAATAAGATTGTACAGTTCAACACAATCATCGTATTATCCATAAGTAACTTACAATTAAAATGATAAGAATCAAGATTTTAACTTTTAGAAATAGTTTTATAATTTCACAAGTATATCGGGGAAACACATATTCAGATGCTGTAATAATAAGTTAATATAATTTATTAAAAATTGTCCAATTATTCATTTTTACTTAATAAAATGTATTGAAAATTTCTAAAAATGTGTACTTTGGTTATTGGTTTGTACAGAAAAAAACTGCAGTAGTTGCTATTATATTTTCAGTTACTATAATTAGTAACAAAATGTTTCATGGTATTAAATGCCATGCCATCTACCATAAGATAGTCAGTATTTATTTAGAAATATTATATTTAAATATTACATGAATACAGTCTAAAAAAAAACTAAGCCAAACAATCATATGTTTGAATATTTCCCGTTTCTAAACACGGCCTCTGACCATTTATACTTACTGTACATTTACCTATATGCACCCCAATATCCATCCAAACATTTAATCATATTGATACATATTTCTAATTTTTATTTAATCGTTTGGGAGAAAAATATATTCATGATTCTCTTTTTCACAGGCAATAATATAAATGGTCAAATAATATTGCTAAGCTTGTATTTTTGTAAAGTTGATATAAACATGGCAAATGATAGTAAAGTTTTTTCTTGGATATAATTATTTTCATTTTCCTAGGTATCGCAATGGTAAGAAGAGCATTTTTAAAAATATATAAAAAAAGAGTTCTGTTCAACATTGATTAATATAGTATTAGAATTGATAATATCCATCAAAAGTGACGGTCGAAAATCGCTTACTTGACGAATTAATATATCAAAGTAGTTTTTAATAAAGTGTGTAACTATCAGTCTTCTGTGTTCTTACTTTATCTTACTACCCGTATACTACAATTTTTTTAATAATGGACACATCTGACAACTAGAATAAACTCCTAGAACTACTTTCACATACCCATACGTAAGTTCATATGATTCAGCTGTCACTTTTGATATATATATATATAATCAATACCCAAAAAATAAAAATATAGTAAAATTTTATCAATATAGATCAGAAAAATACCTGTTTATATTATTTTTATAAATGGTGCTAATATGTCAATTTGTAATAAAATCGAGTTATAGATGGAACTACTCATTTTTCTTGCAGTAAAAAGTTCACAAGTTTTAGTTAATTTGTCTTTCTCCATCTTAAACTATATAATAATAAAGTTAACTAGCTCTGAGGTATTTGATTTAGATAAAAGGTCACATTTCATAATTTTTTTAAAAATAGAATATATTTTCATTTATGGAATATTTCATTTTAAAATCAATTAACTAAAGACAAATAATTATTGATGTTTAGCTTCCAATAACAGTTTGTACACTATTTCCTTTATATCTGCATTTTTCTGTGAAATAATTTCCTTTGACACCTAGCTGGTTGGGTTCGCAACTCACTGCTCGGTCAGCTATTCGCTTATATTATGAATAGCGCTAATGTGTTACGGATGAATAAGGTAAAGTTTATAGGAAGTGTACCCGCTTTCACGTGAGTGAAGAGTTTAAACAATTTAGTAAGAAATACTCTCAGTGCACGCGTTCGTGACTCGAATCCTGAACTTCCTGCGTTTATCAAACCAGGCCAAATGAACTTGACACCTATACTGCATGTCCACCAGTTCAGGTGGGTTAAATCTTCCTTTATTTCCTTCGTACCGATCAATAAATCACTGTGCCGTTTTAAAAATGACACTATTGTTGGTTTTATATTTTATTTTCCAGAAAAGTTAAGGCGTTATTAACTAAAGTTTTGTTTATCATATTAACAAGTTGCTTCCTGTCCCTGCATTTCTGCCCATTTTTGCGAATTTCAGGGAATATATTGGGGTAACAGGGCAAATAATTAGTCAACTATTTAAATATATTCTGTTTTGCTAGCTATGATTACACACAGCGAAAGTACATTTGTCTCGGCATCTAAATTAGTTATTTAAGAATGGTTCTATTAAACAGATGTCAGTACAATACACTTTACTAATTATATGTGTAAAACCCGAACGGGTACTAAAGCTCAGTGAAAATTAAACTAATAACACTAATATACACCAGTAACATTGTTTTGAATTACAGTTTTTTTTAAATGTAAATAATGAAAACCCAAACTAAGGAAACTATTTTTACTAAAATGTATTTCTATCTTTATTGACATTACTAATTAAAGTGTAAGAATACATTTTTGTTTAAAATAAACTTATTTATTACAATCATTACATATGAAACAATAAATAAAGTCCCAAGGCCAGTGATATATATATATATATATATATAAACCTTTGTCACTAAGAGGCTGTAGGGTCACCAGGTGACGTCACGCAGAGGCTGGTGGAGGGAATAAAGCTGTCTGCTGGCAGTTGTAGGGAATAAAGCAACCTTGTATTCTAACAACTTGACCTTGAAATGGCCTGTACAGACACATCCTTATCAAGCTTCAAATGAAATAAAACGTGCTCTGTTGATATAACAATATTGTAATGTATTTTTAAGAAGTAGTTTTCAAGTGTTTAACTAACTGACGTCCGTTCCCAGTTCGTCCAAAATCTCAGTCCCTCCTGAAACTTTTAGGGTTTAAATGGCAGTTCTACGTGTTTTTAATTAGGATGCAATTTGAAACTTAAGAGACAATGAAGTGTTAAAACAAATGTTCAAGCACTGCCGTGAGTTAATTAAAAGGTCGTGAATTTTCAAAATAAACCCAATATTGTGTTGTTTTGTCTTGTCTTATGAGATTTTCAGTGACTCTTTATCAAGTGTAAGCTTATCCGTTGAGAACCAGCCCAAAGAGGATCTACAACACAAGTGATACAAGTGGCAGACCTGGCCTCCAGCTTGGGCACAGCCCCAATTTTTTTTATTAATAAATAACCATCCAAAAGGGTTCTTGTGGGATAAAAGGCCTTTCAAAAGACTATTCGTAAGAAAATAAGGCTATACCCACCCTTCGGAGCGGGGGTTGGGGAATGGTTCAACAAATAGTCAAACTCTGAGGCAGTTCTTAGAAATTCGTCTTCCTCAGCTTATTCTTTTTAATGAGATAGTATATGTCATTGAGAGCTACTACTTATACAAGAGTAAATCATAGTTACTGTAGGAGCCCAATTTCGTGATCATAAGATTTTAAAAATACAATCTATAATATTAGATAATATATATCTCGTACATAAAAACTTGCCTGCGCTGTTTAAATAGTTGTATACATCCGGCAAGTCACAAACACAGTTGGCACTTTACACTGATGTAACTTGGCAAGGAGGAACATAGTTCACACTTCACACTGCCGTCACTGTACAGTGAGGAACATAGCTATAAGCTCACACTGCTGTCTCTGGACAAAGAGGAATACAGTTCAAACTTCCCACTGATTCAACTGGACAAAGAGGAACATAGTTCACACTTCACACTGCCATCACTGTACATTGAGGAACATAGCTATAAGCTCACACTGCTGTCTCTGGGCAAAGAGGAACACAGTTCACACTTCCCACTGATTCCACTGGACAAAGAGGAACATAGTTCACACTTCACACTGCCATCACTGTACAGTGAGGAACATAGCTATAAGTTCACACTGCTGTCTCTGGACAAAGAGGAATACAGTTCAAACTTCCCACTGATGACACTGGACAAAGAGGAACATAACGTATATTTAACATAGATCTCACTGTACAGAGGAACACAGTCCATATTTAACATTGCTTTCACTGTGCAGAAGAACATAGTCCACATTTAACATTGCTTTCACTGGACAGAATAACATAGTTCATATTTAACATTGCTTTCACTGGGCAGTGGAACATAGCCCACATTTAACATTGCTTACACTGGGTAGTGAAACTTAGCCCACATTTAACATTGCTTTCACAGGACAGAAGAACATAGCCCACATTTAACATGGCTTTCACTGGGCAGAAGAACATAACACACATTTAACATGGCTTTCACTGGGCAGAAGAACATAGCCCACATTTAACATTGCTTTCACTGGGTAGTGGAACATAGCTCACATTTAACATTGCTTTCACTGGGTAGTGAAACTTAGCCAACATTTAACATTGCTTTCACAGGACAGAAGAACATAATCCACATTTAACATTACTTTCATTGGGCAGTGGAACATAGCCCACATTTAACAACTCTTTCACTGTTCAGAAGAACATAGTCCACATTTAATATTGCCTTCCCAGGCAGAAGAACATAGTCCACATTTAATATTGCTTTCACTGGGCAGAGCTCTTCTTGAGGGAATGTGGATCTAGCAACACACTACCTGCCCTGTTCCTACTTTCATCGTGTAAGTCGGAATACTGTTTTTGTCCACTTTTTCCTTAAGGCTCTTTCCTATAACTTCCTACAGACACATTTATATTATAGTTTTAAATCTTATTAATCAAATTATAGACACATTGCTTTTATGATTTTGTGGAATATTAAATTCATATTATAAATGATAAAGGTTTGTGTAATGTGATGTTTTAAACTGTTATTAATTAGTTATTAGCATAAATTAAATGTCAAAAGCCAAATTTAAATTTGAATACAAACACGTGTTATATTCTGTCATTATAGTTGAGTAAAACATAATCCATGTATCTATTTTTATATAATTTAGTATCAATTGAATAGGAAATTAAAACCATTATTAATTGTATAATTTACCAGAGGAGTGTATAGTTAAGAATAACAATTTATCATTACAATATACCTCTTCTTTCATACTGCTTTTGTCTTACGCGTTGATATTAGGTTAGGTAGATTTTATAAAACTCATGCAATTAGCTTTTAAAATAGCCTGCTGCACATTTATGAAATAAATAAAACCAGTGGCATGAACATAAATTACATTCTTTATAACTTATAGGTTCAAAGACACCTTTTTACTGTCTATATTAGCATTAAACATAAACGCCGTAGGTGTTTTAACACCATTGGTATCCACCCTAATTTACATTCCTATAAATCCAATATGGCAACATATTTATAATATATATATAGATATTCAGTCATATTCTATTATTATAATAACTGGCCGCTTTAACTTAGATAGTAATTTTACATTCAACACACATAATAACACACTTTATTTTTAAAAAAATAACTATAGCAATTATTTTCAAACATTCCAATAAATAATCCCTACAAAGCATAAAGGCTGTGATATGCAAGAAACAGTATTTCAGGGGTAGAAATGATTTTGTGCTCCTACACGCCAAATTTAGAGGCAAGTATAGCTTGATACAGGAGTCTTACATTAGTTTAGTTGGTATAGGGTCGATTAGTTGGAAAGTCAGTATTGCTTTGTACTTCTACATTAGAACACAATCTAACATGCATATTAGTCTGGTTTTATTAGTGACATTAGTAGGGGGACTTAGGTAATTAGTAATAATGAGGTAAAGGGGTACTAACAAGTTATGAATTTACTCACTTACTTTATAGCATTAGTAACTCATTGTTCAAGTTCATTTCCACACTTAGATAAGTACGCCACCTAGCCCTATCTTGAGCTAGCTCTATTCAGTCTCCCTCATTACACCCTGCAAACACAAAACTAATATAAACATATTCTGAAACAGATTAAAGAGAAATCAATAAATATTTATTAATTTGAATCACCCATATTTTAGTGCAAATAGTAGAGTCAAATTGACACTAAATATAGTATGAAAAACAATACAAGGTGATATTTAAGTAAGTATTTTCATCTTGTTTGTTTGAATTTCGACTACTTGTGAAATATTTTAATTTACTCAAATGTTTGTCCAAATAAAACCAATTCTGTCGCTGTCAACGTTTTTTGGCTGACTAGGGTAGGAGGTCATTAACAAGGACCTTATTGGAAAATGTTACCTATTCATATAAAATATTGATACCTTTAAAAATAATATTAAATACGGTTTTTAAAATAATTTCTTGTTACTTATATTTAAGTTCATGTTTGCATCGTAATCCATAATCCCTTACTCTGGATTAAGATGTGTTGTAATATTTGTTGTAACTGTTAATATACTCAATAAACTATTTCCTATGTCAAACTTAGCAAATGTCGTGTGTTCAACAAACAATTAGTAATTCTTGATGTTCATATGTCAGCCTCTACGAACAAGTAGAGAAGGTTTGAGGAAATCTTCCTCGAGCTGTTTTAAAAAATGCTCAATGTCTGCTTTAACGTTAATTCTTGTACTTTATCATCTGGTAATTGTATTATTTTGATAAACTCATGTGTCAATTAAAATGTAACTATGATGTAACTATGATGTGAGTGTTAAGTCCGATATTTGTAAGGAGTTACAATTAAACTGATTACAAATACTTGAAAAATCAAATATTTATTTACCCTATGTCCACTTTAATAGGCTGAGAGAAATTTGAGGTATTTTGGTTGGTGCAGTTACTGTTAATGCTCTCATCAACCAAACTGGGGATTTGAGGATTATCATTTATCTTGACTTCCACTCAGTATTATTTATATAAAATAAACTTTAAATATCCGTTAGCTATAAGTATATCAAGAGGTTGTTTAGGTTAAGATTCTAATAGTACGAGTAACTTTGAACCAAATCTAAATATAGGTTCATATAGGCATGACTATAGGTAGGAATTGGGAATAGGCCATGATTCTCCCCGCCCCCCTCCCCCCCCTTTCCAATAATATTGCCTTAAATGTTGTTTTTCGTTACAGTGGGAAATGTCAATTTTGAACTCGTAGCAGTGTTCAATGAAAATAAACCCGAAAGTGTTAGAATTTATTGTTCACTATTTGTAAGGCTGAAACAAATTAGATATAAAACGACTCCTCTTTTTTCACATAAATGTAATTCACGCAAAAATAAAGATGTCTTTAAACTTGCCTGTGTCCTTGAGATAGGGTTGCAACATAACGTTTACTCACCTCATTGATTACAATCAAAATAAATAAGTCGAAACTTTTGTGACCCGTCAGCAACTTTTGGTTAGTGGTGCGTAAACAATTTTCAACACCTGAAATATAATAATGGAAAAGTTCAAGTTGGACTGACATGGACATTCAAACTAAATCTCCGAGGAGACCCCTTGAAAGGCTCTCCAGCTGCACCGCACATAAGCCCTGTGGCTTTTCGCGGTGTAACCACTGCATAGCCGGGGGGAACGGTACCGTTCGCCCGACATGGATCTACGTCCATGAGTGCCATTCCTGGTACTTGGATATCCGGAAGAAAAAAAAACCGTACCAGCCCTGCCATGCCAGCCTGCCTTGGGCTACCTGGGAAACATCCCCCCACCCCCTTTCCACTGGAACCGGTTGGAGGGAGGAGTTGGCTCCTCCTTGTGATCGCCTATCACGAGTAAGTCAGGAGCTCAGCCTCAGAACCACCGTCTCCCCCACCTTCTTTCTCTAAAGTCTTCGGTCTTCCTTCCTTCTTCCTCCTACGATTGCCATCTTTGTTTTGGTCAATGTTGTTGAAATCTATTTGTTGGTATATTTTGATTCTCTCTCGGTTTGGTTATGATTAAAATAATTATATTTATTGTTATTTCATCAAACCTTTATTATTAAATTAAATTAAATTAAATTAAATATATTAATCTCCTTGACAAAGCTATGAATGGAGATCTTATAACATAGGGTTATTGTAGATATTAACATATGACGGACATCAATTATTTACATTATAGTTTAAATTGTTTATAGTAATAGAATGTTTTATGTATAGCATCCAAACAATAATATTATTCATGTTCTTTTTTACAATGGGTGTTTTTTTTTTGCTTGTTTTTACATCTGACCATTTTCATGATCTTCTTTTAACATTTTAATATATTGTAACGTGGTATTACAGATAATTATATACTATAATAACCTTACCCATGCATACATACAATAAATACAATTTAGATTATAACTTTGTTATTTGATCCATGTTAATGGTTCGACAAGTTAAGCTGGTATGAGACTTACACGTTTACAAAGAGTCGTTTGGATGGATTTTAAGTTTTTTTTTAATATATACATTGTGCTAATATTTTTTTAAACAAAGCTGGTAAAGATTTGTTTAATCTGTGCCCTTCAAATTATTTAAGTTTTCTTGCCAAACTCTGTTCGTGTTGTATGTAAGAATATGTCATTCGCGTGTGCTAGTATGATGGTTGTGTTGTAATGCTCTTTTAGGCTTGTTCTTAATTTAATTGTAGAGGTGATGTAGTAAATCTAAATGATATATTACTTTTATCTAAATATTAAGAGCTACTTACTACTCTCAGAATTTATAAGTACAAATTTATATTTACTGTCTAATAATTACTATATGTAATTTGTGTTATTGGATGAGTGTTTTAAGGAAGGAAACTCAGAATGCAAATCGGGACAGATGAAAATGAGACGGTTTTGAGCTAAGTTTAATTTTATTAATATCATAAATAAAAAGTGAATAAATACATAATCAAGCCGTTAAAGATCCAAGAATAGGGACGAAACGGAGGAAAACCAATAATGGAAAGTCTTCAGCTCTTTGTATTCATCTAGGGAAGTAAGATTTATATATTTAAAAAAAATTAATTATTACTAAAAATATCCCCTCCATGATGGCTTAATTGTAGATGATGACGGAAATTTTCTGAATGGTTTAATCTTGTTTTTACACTAATTTTTTTAGATTTCACTAATACATTCATCAAATAAAATATTTTAATTTTCTAACTATTCAAACTAAAAATATATATTTTATGAATTAAATTTAGATTTTAATTATTATTTAACACAACGAACTGTTTTATCTTTGTCACCCAAACCACGTCAACTTTATCTATAAGAATGTTTCATTATAATTAATTGTAATTTAAACTGTTTGTACAATTGCACTGTTTGTTTATTTTATTGTGTATGTGCATGAATTTGTCCCTGAAATGACTGAATCTGGAATTTATCCAGAGTCACATTTTATTTAAGTAAACTTAGTTTCCCAGTAGTATTCATTCCACAGCGTACCCCAGTGATCGAGCATCAAATCTCAAAGCCCAGGAATCAGTTATATTTCAACTGGAAGTCCTCATGTCAAAGATCGATTCTTCTGAAATTATCAAGTTAGGTGAAGAATTATTAGCCAGCATCCCACAAATAAATAACTTAACTGTGAGAACTAGCCTTCAAGGACGGCAAAGTAAAAAAGTAAGAAGAGGGTTGGAGGCCTAGTATTGTATATTGTAGTGATACTAGTGGAACTAGCAGCTTGTATGATTTTACAAAGCGTTTATTAAAAAAAGAAAGTAATTGACAGATTTAGTCTTTTGTAATTTCTTGGAATTTAATATATTAGATAGTATTATAAAATAAGCATCGACAGAAGAAAATATTTTGTGTAAAATAAATTAATTTTAATTAGAAAAATCATTCATGTTATGTTCTAGGACAAGCCTACATAAATCAATAAAAGTGTTTTGCACAAAAAATAACTGTTAATAACACACCTGTGATATTTTATGTCATCATTTTAAAACTAGATTGAAATTTAATATTTTTTAAGTTTGTTGATAGCGCAGAGTATTTGAAACAATGTCTTCAGAGTCAAAACTAAAAGTAGCTAACAATAATGTTTAGAAAGGCAATGTAAAAAGTAAAAACTCACATATTGTGTTCAGATTTCCTATACAAATACCGACATTAAAAAAATAATGGTGGTATTTTTTTTTGCACCGTGTCTTACTACCTGTTCGGGTTATACGCTTATATACTAGGTAGGCTAATGTTTTGTGGGATTAGGAAGGATAAATTTAGAGGAAGTGTACCCGCATTTGAGTTGAGGGAGAGTGGAAAATTGTTTTGCAAAAACCTCCCTCAGTACACCTGACCGAGATTTGAACCTAGATCTCCCCGTCATCGGAAGTCTAGTCAACTGCGAGCGTAGCACCTTAGATCATGCGGCCCGTGAAGTGGTTAGCTGTATTGTTTAACTCCATTTGAAATATTTAGTGTTTTATTGGAAGGTGAAATTTTTTTTTTTAGCACCGCGTCTAACTAAGTTATACGCTTGCAAAATAGTTATTTCTGTAGATCTACTGAAGTAAAATAAATAAAATAGAATGACGTATTTTAACTAGAATAAATGACTTAATTAATTATTTGACTTAATTCAGAGTATGTTCACACAAATGTATAGTTTAAAATGTAAAATAGTTAAATAATTTTAGCTCAGGTAGAAAAGAAAGGTGTTTCATATTTGAACAGCCTTCATAGTAATCTTCTCCATTACTAGCAAGCTCTCGCCCGCCTCGGTGGCGTAGTTGGCTATCGCGCCAGTCATGTTGAGCCAGACCACCGAGGACGGGGAGATCGAGGTTCGAATCTCGGTCGGGTGAACTGGGGGTGGCTTTTCCTAAATGGTTTTCCACTCTCCCTCCACGCAAATGCGGGTTCACTTCCTCTANTATAACCCCAACGGGTAGTAAGACGCGGTGCTAAATAATAATAATAATAATAATAATAATAATAATAATAATAAAAGCCAACTCTGACCCCCCCCCTACCCACCACAACTGTTCCTCTACAACTGCCCTATCCCCCACACACCTGTCACAACCACGTGATAGCAATAGTTGTCAACTATTGTGATAGCAATAGTTGTCAACTATTTTGGACTAGCTTCTGATAGAGGCTAATAGTGGTATCCCCGAAGTACGGGAAGAGGGGTGAGAATCTTAAAGTAGTGATAACAACTAGAAAATATTAAATTTGCAAAAAAAAAAAAGTGTGGTTAGTCACACTAGGGTAAGTGAAAGAAAAAAATAATGTTTTCTCCATGCAAGAAGCGTTTTTGTCAGTTTTACCGCCTTGGAGGCTGTTTTAAAACTTATAGCAGAATATAAACCTTTGCCATTTATTCATCTTAATCTTCCAGTCTAAGATTAGGGGAGATTTAGTCCATAGTCAACCCTGACGCCACGCCTCTGGAATATACTGGACATTATAGTGAAGTTAAGTTATCTGTGTGCAATGCATATTATTATTATTATTATTATTATTATTATTATTATTATTATTATTATTATTATTATTATTATTATTATTTATGCAACACTTGACATTATTGCTAGACACGTTGGTTTAATAGATAATAAATCAAAAACTGATCAAATACACGTAATTTTTATTTGTTTGTATCACCACACTAAATAACTTTACTAATATAGATGTTTAGGGGGCCATATGGCTCGTCCCAAATAAGGAGATTAGTAAAATTAGAAAACACGAATCGTCTCTGAGTTGAAAATGTTTACTTTTTGCGTGACCACTGCTCATCCCGTAGTTGCTAATGTTTACCTTTTCCGTGAATATGTTTCGTTCCAGCCTTTTCATATCACTTCAGTAGAATTGATCAAGTGCGACATGAATTACCTAGTTAACCAATGTGGCAAAATCGTTATTCTCTCTAAGAATTTTAAATTTAATAAACATCACAATTTAGCGAGTGATGAAAAGTAATTTGCAGTGCGTGAACAGAAAGTGTGGGGCATATTTAAATGCAATGGGTGAGTTCAGCTTATTGATTTCGACTAGTTGTCTAAGGTTTTCAAATTTGTTATTTTCTAGGCGAGTCTGATGGTAGGGGCCTAGCAGAGTAATAACCACCCCAATCATGGGTTTTATGACGAGCGTACACTAGAAAGACAAAAAGTAAAGACCACTGCCAAACGAGAATCCAAAGAAAACATTAAAAAAAGTCACTAAAAATAATTAGATCGTGTATTATTGAAACTTCGGATCTACGTATGAACTATGTAAAAACATTAGAAAATGTATTTATGAAGGAAGAAGGAAGGTTTTTCCAAAACTTCTGACTAATATAAATTAAGTTCCCACCGCTGTTGCTCAATTAATGTATCCGCTAACCAAGAGAGGTGAGAATTTTGTTCTTGTGAATTACTCAGATAATTGATTGATTTTTGAAACTTCTTATAACTTTGTATTTTTAACGGATTCACAAACTGTTTATATTAACGGAACGGAACATTTGAATAACGTTCAAAACATTTATTCCCATTTTATTATTCATTCTTCATGGATATTTTAACGGATCATATATCTCCTTATAAAAGAAACAACAGACACAAAATGTTTTAAAGCAATTATTAAATTTTATTAAGAATTTCATTGGCCCTTGCGACCTCTTGAGATTTCTGTAGACTTTGAACAAGTCGTTCTTAATGCTGAGCGAATCATTTGTTCCAACAATGAAGTTTTCGGGTGTTCTTTTCATTTTGACCCAAGCTTGGTGGTGTAAGGTCCAAATTTTAGGGTTGTCCACCGATTACAAGGCTATAAACGAAGTTGGCCACTGGGTGAAATGGTGTTCTGTTCTGCTTTTCTTAGATCCGTCCGAAGTTGAAGACTGTTTTGTATTTGACCTGGTATCAGTGGCACCTACTGATGAACGCTTAACAAAATTCATCGACTGTTTAACGGACACGTACATTTCTCCTGAACCTACCATTCCACCAACCGTATGGGCTGAGTCTTCTGCCACGCTAAGAAGAACCACCAACGCATGCGAAAACTTCCATTTGCACTTGAAAGAAGCACTTTATTGTTCTCAACCTTCGATTGTAATTTTTATTCAAGCATTAATCAATCCTCAGATTGACACACATATTAAGTGCAATAGTATAATTCATAGACCTCCCTGCCAGTCCAGTAAATATAACGGAGGAAAATGTCATTTCTTGAAAATCGGTTGTGAGAATATAAGAAAGGAAAGTGTCTCCACACTCAATTTATTATAGCTGTGTCGGGTTACTATATTAAAGAAAACAAGAAGAGATGGGTTTTACTTTCGACTTTTTCTTTTGAATCTGAGTGATTCTGACATGTACAAATTTGTCTGCAACTTTTAAGTTTTTTGTGAGTAGATCCTGGTCATTCCTGGTTGGGAACGAGTAGTGTTCTTAATATTTCTCTGGTTCTAAAACATGAGGATGAGGTCGGCTATGATCCCCGTGATACCTTAAAGATTTACTTGATAGGGATTAAATTAAGGAAGAACTGTATCATCATCTTTTTTTAATGATACGAGATCATAATGCAACATGTTTCAAAAGAGAGAATATAATTATTGGTCTGTAACGCCCAGTGCACACTAAAGTTAAGAACAGATTAACTGGCGATCGAAAGAGCATGTGTAAGAATGTGTAAGAAAGCAAACCTATTGATCCCTCGAAATATGCAGCTAAGCGAGAGAACATATGGGTCGGTGAATGGGGGGGATGTTGCAAAGTAAATCCAAAATGATTAAAAATTCAATTTATTGTTATATTTATTGGAGTAGATTTAACCTTCTACCTTCAACACTTCTTGAGATTAGTTGGAATATCACACCACAATTGGACACTAAATATATATTCAGCAATTAATAAACCTTTTTATTCAATAGGATTATGTATGTATACAATTAGGGAAAAAAGGTGTCTATAGTTCTGTGTCAATAGCTTCTCAAAAGGTTCTCTTACATTTTCAGGTTTTACAGGGGAGACTGGATCACCCTAATATAGCTAGTCCAAAGAAAAAAAAAAGCATGAAAAATTGACTTTCTCCCAACTCATTAGAACCTTCATTTTCTTAAAGCAGGGTCACAAACTTTGACTTAGTTTTGAATGGTTGTCAGCTTCGACTTAGCTTTACGAAATAGTTCTTGTTTCGAAAACTACAATAATTCGTTAAAAAAAATTATATAGCGCAAACAAATTTTTAATTTTTATACACGTTGTTTTTAGAAAATATTGCTGCATTGTGATTTTAAATTGTAGATGAAAATTAGGGTTGTGATTAAATAGTGTCGTAACAGGATTCGATAAAATATATTTATTCTAATATTTTGAAATAAATTATAACTATATACACTTATGTAAACACAACACATATAAATATTATATAATTTGTCTTCGGTTTATAAAATCGTTTGAATCATAATAGTGAGATTTACATTCCCCTATTTAATTGTATCTTTAAGTCCGACACCTTAGCTCAGTCGATAGTGTGTCTGTGTACCGATTTTAAGGCCCCGGGTTCAATTCCTGGCATGACCAAAAAATGTATCATATTGGAAATATGGAATTACCCTTTCATAGTGATGAATTAACGGCCGGGGGCTGGGTGTTGTGTCTGTTATAGATTAATTTAGCTTATGAGTCGTGTGCAGATATAATCAGTCAGTTCAGAAAGTGCACGTTAAAAACCTGAAAAAAATGAAAATGCGTCAATTACAAACCTCGTTTTACAGATGTTTTGGTTACTATGTATCATTTTTTTAATTAGTATATTGAAAAAATTACTTGGTTATATCACAACCTGGATATGTAGTAAGGACCAAATGGAAATCAAATACTATACTGAGCATCAACCGACTATAACACCTTACCAGTAGACTATTGGAATTATTGATTTACACTAAAAATATCAATAATTTATACTTTTTATTATTGAATAGAACTACTCAATAATATGGACTAAATACTCTTATCAGAATAGTAATATGATCAACGGGACCAACTACTAATGAGGTCAATAGAGTTCTCTTTACTTCTGGTATCTCAATACTAAACATCAAGTGCTATTCGTTTTAGTAATAAGCTATTAAAAATCTTGATTTACTATTGACAAATTACATTAATTTTCATTTTATTATTCTAATATCAATAGTAACCTAGAATAAAATTCATCTCAATAGTAAGCTATTAAAATCATTGATTTACTATTCAACAGGTCAGTTTTTTTTATTATTGACAACTTAGGGGTTCCTCTAAAATACTGCCAAAATTCAATAGTAATCAAAAAATACTATTAGTTTGCTTTAGTGAATTTTTATAAGGAATAGTGATTGAAAAGTTTAATAGCTTAGTGCCATTTTAACATCGTTTGTGTTTGTAAACACCGTCAATGTTGTGTAGCTACTTTTTTTTTTAGCACCACGTCTTAACACTTGTTCGGGATGTACTGATTACATAAATGGGTTAGGTATTAATAAGGTTTAATTTAGAGAAAGTTCACTCCCATTTGCGTGGAGGGAGGGTGGAAAACCATTAGGGAAATCCACCTTCAATGCACCCAATCAGGGTCAAACCCTGATCTCCCCGTATGTGGCAGCCTACTCTATTGCGAGAGTAGCGCGTTAGACCATGCGGCCACCAGATTGGTTTGGGAAGTCACTGATTATGGATTAATGTTTTTATAGTTTAGCCTTAATCAAAATTTTTTACTAAATATATTTATACAAGCTACCTTACTAGCTATATTTGTAAATAAATGTTTCATTAAACAGCACATTCATGTTACCCAGGGTATTTAAGAATAATATAGACCTAAGAGGATATGATCTAATATAATTCAAACGACAATATCTGACATAAAATAATAGGATGGGAGGGAGTATATTAAAACTACAGTAAACCCCCACCCCCTACCCCACCCTTATTCTGGATTGTGTGCCTCAAAGCCACCTCATACAAGATCGTGTGCCTCAAAGTTATATTCGTGCGACTTGAGTGGCTCAAGTTCTCATAACAACAACTTTATCCAATCATTACAAATTAATACAGACACTAGCACTAAATAAACTAACCCCCTGTTTCCTCAAAACGCTGCCCGATGCTGCTGGTAAATAAACCCTAATCTTAAGATATACTCCTATTATTCTGGACTGTAGGCGTAAGGTATTCATTAAAACAAACCCTTAAACAAAATGGCCAACTGTAATATTAACTTTTTTTATTCTACAAGAAATTGGACTAGTGTATGATTTTAGTGTCTTTATTTGGATAAATAGACACATAACATAACGAAAAATTAATATATAACTGTTTTAAAATAAACTATGTAGCTTCTAGCAATAAAATACCAACCATCAGCTGTGTTTCCAAACTAAACTCTTTAAATTACGTATTCTTCATTTGGCACTCTCTAGCCGATCAAAGCGTAGAGGTTGAATGCTACGAATGCAGATGGTTCATAAACGGCCGATAGGTGTCAGCCCTAACTAGAACTATATGTAGTGCTACCTAGGAATAAACATTGAAACAGCAAGTTTCCTGGATTACTAGTGACATCTATAGCATGTTTAAGAACATATTAATACAGTAAAATAAATTTCAGTATTTCAAAACTAATTCCTAAAACGAACAGCCCATATATTTTTTAACAAAATTATATTTTGGTGCTTGCGACAAGTACGCGAGTACCAGTCATGACAAAATACGAATCATTCAATAATTTATTGGTCTCAATCAAAACTTATAATTTAAACTCTACTGGTAGTTAGTTAGCTCAGCGCTAACAACCTTTATTCTGTACGGCGTGCGGGGTTTGTATCTCTGCTGAGTAAAGTGGGAATGGTTTTCCTCAGTGTATTACTTAG
This sequence comes from Timema genevievae, assembly GCA_902155825.1. NCBI lineage: Eukaryota > Metazoa > Arthropoda > Insecta > Phasmatodea > Timematidae > Timema > Timema genevievae. The sequence goes on from CABFWO010002366.1 coordinate 36,176, forward strand.
CAAATCTCTCTCCTGACAATTGCTGACGCATTCATTGAGCTCATTTCACATAATTTATTTAAGTCACTATAATGTTATTAAACTCAAACTTGGCTTTGATGGCTGCCTCAAAATTAAAACGATATCATTTTGAACCATAAGACACCTGATTTATTAAACAAAATGCCTATATTATTTCTGTTAAGATTCTATAAACTATGCAATAAGACAACTACTAAAGAAAGTGAAAAAGAGTAGAAAATAGATTATTGATTCACAAAGAGTTAAGAGCAAGAAAGTTAGTTCATAATAGAGTTGAGAGTTAGAGTGGGTTCAATGACATATTTGAGAGCTAGAGATTTCTTTCAAAGAGAGAGTAGAGAGCTAGAAAGTAGAAAGCTTGCTCAAAGAGAGAGAGAGATAGAGCTGATAGATCAAGAGTTATTTCAAAGAGAAAGTTTAGAGATTTAAGAGCTAGAGAGCTAGTTCAAGGGGAGAGGTAGTTGAGAGCAAGATAGTTTGTTCAAATAGAGAGTTGAAAGCTAGAGAGCTAGTTCAAAAAGAGAGTTGTGAGTTGAGAGCTAAAGTGTTGGTTTGAAGAAAGATTTTAGAGCTAGAGAGTTAACTTAGAGAAAGTTTAGAAATAAAACGTTATTTCAAAGAGTGAGTTTAGATGCAGAGAGTTAGTTCAAAGAGAGAATTGAGAGCCAAAGAATTAGTTCAAAGAGAGCTAGTACTGAAGCTTTGTAATATTGCAGTTTGGGTTATCTTCATAGACTTAAGAGTTGACAGGCAGTTTCAGTAAAAATGTGCTATTTGCAATATTTATTCCATAACTTATTATTTATTTCCAAACAAGGAAAAGTAACTATGAATAATTGTTTGAAATAATGTCACCAATAATTAAAATATAATTAAAAGCTAATACAACATTTAAATTTAAATACACTAACGAGAATCACGTTTCATAAAAAAATCTCATCACGTTGAAATATCAAATATTAGGATGATATTATATTTCAACTTCATTCTATAAACAGTATAATTTTGTACTATAGTGCGTCATCAAGTTTTAAAATCCGTTTTAAATTAATATGTTATATAAATGTAAAAATGAAGTTCCTCTGACCAAGCTATCCGTGTGCGATGTGTAGCTTTCACGTAAAGTTTATTTCGAAGAACGCTTCAATGTGTATCGTTTTTATGTTGTTAAATTTAATTAAAATCAACCTAATTAGCATATAAAAGTCCAAGTAGTAGATTTTGCGAAAACATCCCATCTAGTTTTATTTTGCGTGAGTAAAATACATTTTAAAATGCTGCGATAAAATTTAAAAATATTTGAAAACTTATTATATCGTGCTATGTAAAAGTTCGTAAGGTGGGGATGTAGGTGACGCGAGAAAAGGAAAGTGTTTTTGCAGTTTTTATAACAACACTTTTTTTGGTCAAAATAAATCAAATATTGCTTTGATAAAAACATAGAGTTTAACTTTTTTTGCATGGTGGTCTTAATAGTTCTTGATTATCAGTCAAGGGTGTCATGTAATTTCATGACAACTTTTCCTCTTAATTTAAAACGTTTGTCATCCACTGCTACTATGCTCATGACAAATATTCAAGATTTTTTGATATCAACATGTGAAGGCTTCTTATTTTGTTTAGCACCTTGTCTTCTAGCCATTCGGTTGTACGCCTATGTACTAATTACACTAAGGTGTTAGGAAGTATGAAGGTTTAATTTAGAGGAAGTGCACCCACATTTACGTGAAGAGAGTGGAAAACCATTTAGAAAAAAACCTCAGTGCACCCAACAGGGATCGAATCTTGATATCCCCGTTTTCACCAGTCTTAGTCTATTTCGAAAATAGCGTTTTAGACCTTGCGGCCACCGAAGCGGGTGAATAAATTTAAGCTCTATGTTTGTACTGAAGCAATAGTTTACTTATTTTGTCCAAAAAAAAATGTTGATCACTATATTTCGGTATCTCTAATAATGTGTCATTAAATTGGGTCTGCTCTACATCTGATTAGATCATACTTTAACATTATAATTATTGAAACCTTTACGAACATTTCTCCTTCCTCTGGGATTCAATGATCTGAAATATTTACCGGAAAATGTTCATCTCTGATGGCCATAATTTGTTGAGATTTTATTTTAATTACTATCATTAAAAAATAGTTTGCAAAATTTTAAGGTTTTCTTTAGCATTTACCAAGTTCTTTCCCTCCCCTCTTATCCATGTGTGTGTGTAATATACTTTAGACCTCTGTGAACACAGCCTTATTATCTACTGAGAAGCAGGGCTGCCCTTAGAAAACGTGGGGTCATTTGTGGCCCCCCTTCTCAAATATTAAATTAAAAAAATTAATTTTGGTTTAATGTTATTACAGTTGTTTGCATCTACAGTATATATCAATTTTCATCCTATAAGGCAGTGGTTCTCAAACTGTTTATCACATGGAACCCTATAAAAGCTACTAAACCTACTGAGGAAATGCTATGTCTTCATGTATCATCCCCTATCCCTCTACAACTATACAAGTTTTTTAACTTTGAACCCGCCTCGATGGCGTAATTGGCTAACGCGCTAGTCGTGTTGAGCTCGACTGCCGAGGAAGGGTGGGATCGAGGTTCGAATCTCGGTCGGGTGAACTGGGGTTGGTTTTCCAAAATGGTTTTCCACTCTCCCTCCACGTAAATGCGGGTTCACTTCCTCTAAATTAAACCTTCCAAATTCCTAATCCATTAGCGTAATTAGTACTTAAGCGTATAACCCGAACGGGTAGTAAGACGCGGAGCTAAATAATAATAAAATTTAACTTTGAATAAAAATATATATTTAAGTAGTAATCTCATGTTATAAATTAAGTCCAAAACAAAATTAATTTAGTTCTTACAGTCATTTGTGTTACATATTTTTCACTGGAAAAATAATATGACTTCAAAATGTACTGTTCTTTATCCACTTTTTAATGATTTTTTTAGAATCTAATAATGTTAGTGTTAAAAAGTTATTTCATTTAATTTCCATATTTAAACTGGATATGGTGCTAATGAAAAGGATGTTTATGAATGCTAAGCAAAAAAATTTAAAAGCATTAATAATGTCTTGATTGCCATTAAGCATAATTGTCTCACGAAACCCCTGGCACCCCTTCCACGGAACCCAGTTTGGCTACCACTACAAGGTATCAGGGTGATGCCCTAAATGGTATATACATTGTAATAATCAATACTATAAACAGTGTTTTTATATATATAAAGGTTGATATCTCAACAACTCGTATTTGATTTTCTTCCCCAAAGAATGTGATATGTATAAAGTTACAAAGAACAATTGTGCAGAGTTTGAATTAAATCGGTCGATGCGATCAAAAGTTATCGTGAAACATATCCACCACAGACAGACAAATGCAGATCGGATGAGATAAAACTGAGAAATCTCTTCGCTCATTAAATAAATTAAATCAAGTGATTATGTTTTTATTTGTTTCTACACTCTGAGAATATTTACTGGATCACCTATACAGGGAGCCTACTATACGAGTGATAAAGTAAATTGTAAATTTTTCCACCTCAACTTGTATTTTCCCTCTCGGGGTCTACAAAATCACGGGGCCCTATATGGCTGCACCATTTGCACACCCCAAAGGGCAGCTCTGGAGCTAGTACCTATCATTGTTGAAAATTTAACAGGACATTTCCCGATTGAAAACTTACCGGAGAGTTTTTCATCCCAACGTGCATGAGCCAGAATGAACTGGTACATAAGATAACGTTGATTCTATTCCTTGGGACTCTCCTCGTCTTTAGCGCACACATCCTCTCGTGTTGCCTGGTGACCACCCGGCAATTGTCATCTGGAGGTGTCACGCACGAAGGTCTCAGGTTCGATGATAACACCCTATGCTTGGGAAGGGTCCGCCAAGGGCTTTCACATCGCAGAAATGAAGCGCTTGTTTGCGGACAGGCAGAACTTTTATTTCCCAGCGCATCTCACCACCCATACAGGCTATAAACATTTTAACTAGGTACGTTAGTGAAGTTAGGGTGAAGAAGGTGGAATTTAAAGGAAGAGTACACGTTTTGAGAAAGCAGAAAACCACTTTAAAAAAAACTATCCTTGACGCACGTGACTGAAATTTGAATTTCCGCTACCTTGACACAATCAAACCAGACAACATGAGCCACACGCCCACCGTTGCGAGTACAAGAAGGCTTGAATATAGAGACAGGAACAAAATACAATTTTACAGTTGTATATTTTAATGTAAATTAGGTGTTCCGTCTCACGACAGGTCCAATCCTTTTGTGATTGAACTTAGACCGACAATGCGCCCTGTCATCTGTCTCTTCCTTCAGCTCTCAGAATTATATGTGTTTTATATTATATAATATATATACAGAATAATATATATGACATAGCTTATAAATATTATGGATAAATATTACATTTTTATATGATATATTATATCTACCGTATATTATATATAAAATAAATATACTTTATATATTTATTATGTTTTATATGGGCCCATTAATGTATATTGTAGATTATATATAAATATTTTATTTATGTAATATATAAATATTGTATGTATAATATATAAATATTTTATATAGTTTATTTTATATTATATTACTAAAATATCTATTTTAATAAAATGAGATTTGAGCATCGCGCGATACCGCACGCAGAGGGCTGGAATTTAAATATTAGTAGCTCTTGTGCACGAACATGATTGGGAACCCCCAAGCCAAAATTTTGAAACTGTGATTAGAATTATTTTATTAATTAAAAACAAAAAAACTGAAGAAATATTAATAACGCGAGAAACCTTTAGTACTGCACTTTATATTTCATACTATTTGTAATCTAGTTTAGTGGGCTTGGAAAATTGGTGGACATGGAAGTTTGGCTGCCATTGAAAGTAGACAAGAATGTTTTGCTATCTACAATAAAATATTTTTCTCGTTTCGCCATGATATATTAATTGTTAAATGTCGTGATATATTTCTAATAAATAGATTTAATGTATTAACACGTGTTAATACTTGTAAACCTTTTTACCCTTTACGCTTTTTACCCTACACTCTTTATACCCTATATCTTTTATACCTTTTTTTACAACCTTTTAAACCTTTTACTTTAAAATATTTATCTTGTGCTAAGCCGAGTAATTAATGTTAAAAATAGCAAAAAGGGCAAAAATGGTAAAAAGTAAACTTGACCAAAAATATCAAAAAGACCAAAAGGACAAAAATTTCAAAAATTTCCAAAAATGAACAAAATGTTGAAAGGAGCACAAGTTATCAAAAAGGGCAAAATAAGTAGATATGGTAAGAAGGGCAAGAAGTAAATCATACAAAAATAAAAATGTATAATGGTTAAAAAGGATCAAAGAAATAAAAAAGGTTAAAAAATTAAAAGGCCGCAAAATAATTTTAAAAAGGAAAAAAGGGGTCAAAACGATAATGGGGTAAAAAGCGTAAACGATGTATAAAGGGTAAATAGGCAAAATAGAGTAAAAGGGATAAAAAGGTTATAGGGTATAAAGTGAATAGGGTAAAAACGGTTAAAATGGTAAAAAAGTAAATTAAATCAAAAGGGCACTAAGACTAAAAGGAAAAAAAATTGCAAAATGTCCAAAATGACCTAATGTCAAAAATGGTAGAAGTGGCAAAACGAGTAAAAAGGGTGAAAAGTAACTTATAAAAAGGAGAATAAAGGTTAAAAGAGGTAAAATAAATGGGCAAAGGGGATAAAAAGGAAAGAAACAGTAAATGGTTAACTCGGTAAAAGGAGTAAATGGGTTAAATAGAGTAGAATGTAAATAGGATAGTAAGGGAAAAAAGGGGAAAAAATGTTATTACTTTAAGGTAAAGAGGATAAAATGGTTAAAAAGGTGTAAAAAGGCTAAACGGGGTAAAAAGGTTTAGTGGGTTAGATGCAGTAAAAAAATGCTAAAATACTTTTGATTGCTTTTAATGACAACCCTTTAATAACCATTTATTTATGCTGTGAAACTAATCTTTCTTTTTTATTAACACTGACAGGAAAGAGTTAAAATATTGTGTTGGGAAAAATTATGGCTTGATTATTAAAAGAAATGCCATCTTTTAAAAGATGTTTATATCAAATCTCTATTTTGACATTGTGTATTATTAGTTAGTCTATGTTTGTGTTTTTGTGTCACAATTTAAACACATAAATAATTAATGTATATCATGTAATATATTATATACATTATACATAATATAGTAAAATATATACATTATGTATAATATATGTACCATATTGTATATAAAAATTATATAACAATATAATATATATAATAATGAATATTATACACATTTTATATAATATTAAATATATAATCAATATTATATAAAATATATACATATTATATGTGTTATATAAATAATTTATATAGATATAGGCATAAATATATTTAAATGTTTACAAATTATATATTACTAAATGTTCACCCTTCAATAATATCATAAGATTTCATTCAAAAAATATATTTTTGCCAACTAGGTATTAATATCATGTTAATGTTCCTTCTAAAAATATAAAATACACAAATATAATATTATATTACTGTAATTGCTAGCAATATAATGGTGGTAGCCCTGACTCAATAGTATATTACTTTTCTTGCTTGCTATGTATTGGTGGTATCCCTGACTCAATATTACATTAATTTTCTTGCTAGCAATATACTGGTGGTAGCCCTGAGTCAATATTATATTACTGATCTTGCTAGCAATATATTGGTGGTAGTCCTGACTCAATATTATATATTACTGATCTTGCTAGCATATACTAGTGGTAGTCTTGACTCATTATTATATATTAGTGTTAATTAGCATTATACTGGTGGTAGCCCTTACTCAATATTTTATATTACTGATCTTGCAAGCAATATACTGGTGGTAGTCTTGACTCATTATTATATTTTAGTGTTCTTGTTATCAATATAATGGTTGTTACGAATCGGTATACTTTTGGTAGATTTCCTTAAGGTGCAGCCGAAGGCAGCGAAAGTATTTTTACAGTTTTTATAGAATTGAAATTTTTTGGCCAAAATAAATCAAATATTTCTCCAGTAGCAACATAGAGTTTAGTTTTCTGCACATGCTAATATCAACAAATCTTGAATGTCTGTCAAGGGTGTCCTGGAATTTTGCCAAAACTTTTTAAATAAAGAGAAAAAGTTTTGACAAAATTCCAGGACACTCTTGACAGATATTCAAGATCTGTTGATATTAGCATGTGCAAAAAACTAAACTCTATATTGCTTCTGGAGAAATGTTTGATTTATTTTGGCAAAAAAGAGTAATGCTATAAAAACTGTAAAATTACACGTGCTCCCTTTTGCCGAAATAACTTTTACTTTTATCAATATGGTGACTACCTTCCCTTAATGATATTATATCATTGTTCTTGTTGGCAATATATTGGTTGCAGCTCTCCCTCAGATTCATATAACTGTTCTTGCTTGCAAGCAAGCTTTAAGATAAATAAAATAACTTATTGCAATTCACGGCAGTCCATACCTCCTTCCTCTGCCTTAAAAAAAACCCCACTTCAGAGACACAAGCCGAGTTTTGCATACTCTCACACTCTCACACTCTTACACTCTCACACTCTCTCACATGCATATGAACCAACCCGTCCCATCCATGCCACCCACCCAGTTTATTCACAGAGAATAATACCCGTGGTCTGGGATTGAAATATAAATTCCCGTTCAGTTTGACACCCGACAGGGCTTGGGGCCCCGCCCACCATAATGGGGGGTCCAACCCCCTTGTCTCCCACCCAGACCTATTCCTGTACGGTCTCACTGCCGCACATTCGCTCAAGTCTACTTTTTACTCTTGGTAAATATTCAAACACCGGATTTAGAATTCAAAATTGAATGGAACATTCGGTCTTAATATTAGAGACATAATATTTTAGCGATATAACTTTTTTAAACATTTAACTACAAGCTAATGCTTACTTTAATCGGGTCTCAAAATCATAAATAACTATTAGGAGTAGATACATAATTTTAAAATAACCCAAGGCTTAGAGACCCTTACTAAACAAATGTGTATTGTTACCATGAGAATGGCACTATTCCCTCTCCTCATCTTGTCTCTTAGTCTTGCCATACCATTTCTGGCACTATTACCCCTCGTCAACCTGTCCTCTAGTTTAGCAACAGTTCTGGTACTATTACTCTTCATTATATCCTGTCCCTTGGTTTAGTAGTAAGTCCCTATAAAAAATTCTGACATATTCCCCTTCCTCGTCATGTCTCATAGTCTAGCCATGAGACCCTATAGACAGTTCTGGCATATTCCCCTTCCTCGTCATGTCTCATAGTCTAGCCATGAGACCATATAGACAGTTCTGGCATATTCCCCTTTCTCGTCATGTCTCATAGTCTAGCCATGAGACCCTATAGACAGTTCTGGCTTATTCTCTTACTCGTCATGTCTCATAGTCTAGCCATGAGACCCTATAGACAGTTCTGGCATATTCCCCTTCCTCGTCATGTCTCATAGTCTAGCCATGAGACCCTATAGACAGTTCTGGCATATTCCCCTTCCTTATCATGTCTCATAGTCTAGCCATGAGACCCTATAGACAGTTCTGGCACTATTCCCTTACTCGTCATGTCTCATAGTCTAGCCATGAGACCTTATAGACAGCTCTGGCATATTCCCCTTCCTTATCATGTCTCATAGTCTAGCCATGAGACCCTATAGACAGCTCTGGCATATTCCCCTTCCTTATCATGTCTCATAGTCTAGTCATGATACCCTATAGACAGTTCTGACATATTCCCCTTCCTCGTCATGTCTCTTAGTCTAGCCATGAGTCCCTAAAGACAGTTCTGGCTTATTCCCCTTCCTCGTCATGTCTCATAGTCTAGCCATGAGACCCTATAGACAGTTCTGGCATATTCCCCTTCCTCGTCATGTCTCATAGTCTAGCCATGAGACCCTATAGACAGTTCTGGCTTATTCTCTTACTCGTCATGTCTCATAGTCTAGCCATGAGACCCTATAGACAGTTCTGGCATATTCCCCTTCCTCGTCATGTCTCATAGTCTAGCCATGAGACCCTATAGACAGTTCTGGCTTATTCTCTTACTCGTCATGTCTCATAGTCTAGCCATGAGACCCTATAGACAGTTCTGGCATATTCCCCTTCCTCGTCATGTCTCATAGTCTAGCCATGAGACCCTATAGACAGTTCTGGCTTATTCTCTTACTCGTCATGTCTCATAGTCTAGCCATGAGACCCTATAGACAGTTCTGGCATATTCCCCTTCCTCGTCATGTCTCATAGTCTAGCCATGAGACCCTATAGACAGTTCTGGCTTATTCTCTTACTCGTCATGTCTCATAGTCTAGCCATGAGACCCTATAGACAGTTCTGGCATATTCCCCTTCCTCGTCATGTCTCATAGTCTAGCCATGAGACCCTATAGACAGTTCTGGCTTATTCTCTTACTCGTCATGTCTCATAGTCTAGCCATGAGACCCTATAGACAGTTCTGGCATATTTCCCTTCCTCGTCATGTCTCATAGTCTAGCCATGAGACCCTATAGACAGTTCTGGCATATTCCCCTTCCTTGTCATGTCTCATAGTCTAGCCATGAGACCCTATAGACAGCTCTGGCATATTTCCCTTCCTCGTCATGTCTCATAGTCTAGCCATGAGACCCTATAGACAGTTCTGGCATATTCCCCTTCCTGGTCATGTCTCATAGTCTAGCCATGAGACCCTATAGACAGTTCTGGCATATTCCCCTTCCTCGTCATGTCTTATAGTCTAGTCATGATATCCTATAGACAGCTCTGGCATATTCCCCTTCCTGGTCATGTCTCATAGTCTAGCCATGAGACCCTATAGACAGTTCTGGCAATTCCCCTTCCTCGTCATGTCTTATAGTCTAGCCATGATACCCTATAGACAGTTCTGGCATATTCCCCTTCCTCGTCATGTCTAATAGTCTAGCCATGATTCCCTGTAGACAGTTCTAGTTCTAAAGTGCAATAACATCAAATCTCTATGACAAAATATGAATGTTTTCAACGTGAGATATTAGTCAGACGTCACTACCACTCCCCCACAAGTTGAAACAAAGCCACACCGAGAAGGGCGTGACTAGATCACCTAGTTCACTGTTTGCCAACACTACAATAAACAATATCCCGTAGAGTTTCATGGTCAGGACCGGAACAGGAGGTGACGTCACTAAGGATAGTATTAATGAACCGGGGTGGAGGTTCTTTTATATTCTATTGTTAGTAAGCTAGGAAAATTTACTTACCATGAGACAGCGCCGAAATGAGTTGGCAGCACTAAAAAAACAAAAGCAGTTGAATTGGGGGCCCAGAGAATACTGTCATATTTAGTGAAACAAAAGCTGTATATTCTCGACGGCTGGCTCTGTTGAGTGAGGAGGACACGGGAGCAGGAAATATAAGCTTGATTCACATGTTCTCCGAAAATAGAGAGCAGAGTCTGTTTGAGTGAAACAGCAATGTACAAACGAGCAGAAATGTGTATGGCCTCCCATTATAATTTGCAACGCAAACTTAGAAACACTTTATTCTTAAAAATGTTCATTTTCTAGTGGATAAAAATATATTTTAGTTTATTGTCACGATGGAGGTTTTAAAATTATAGTTAGGTGCAGTGGTACAACTCAATACAACGATACACACGCTTTCTATTTAATGAGTTATTTCAAATATCCTCACGACAGTCAACGAGGCGGTCTGCTTGCCTCTCTCTACCTCTACAGCGCATGCGTTTTGAAAGAGCATTACTTTGAGTTGGTTTTTAAATTTGATTGGATTTATCGAGCAAACTTTTTCGAGCAGAGAGGAGCGAGCTTAAACGGGTTGAACTAAAGTAGTGCGGCTCACGCTGATTGAGCATAAATCTTTGGATTGGTTTAATCTCGTCAAGTGATAATGTTTATCCAAAAAAATAAGCGCAGAACAGAAAGTATGTATCCACAGTAGGAGGCATCTGTTCTGCCGGTCCTCTTGAAGATAGTAGTAGTAGTAGGAAATATAGGAGGGGCGCGGTTTTGTACTCCAACTTTTAAAATTACAAACTGTTTGTTGTATTAGAAATGTCTTTATTTGCATTTTATTACAGTGTATATATTTGGTGTTAATTTTAGATCATATACACTATATTTGATCAGCACATGACCTACAAACTAAGTTAGCCCAGAACACCAAAACGCATCCAGCCCATGCATCAACAATGAAAGTGCTCGGTAGCATGGCTCACACATGCACAAGTGCTACTTTGGCTCTGCTCCAGTGAGAGCGGAACGTGTTATTCACGCCTGTAGTCGGCTCCCCAAGCCACTCACACCCAAGGACGAGCTGTTTCAAGTAAGCTTTGCTAAGAAGCCGTATTTTTTCCTTCCAGCTTGAAGTTAAATTCCCTCCCAAGACCAAAATAAAAACCTAGGTTTGTAATAATGCAACACACCTGCTTGGATATGATATAACGACCCATATTTCTTCCAACCTTGTCTGCGTACGGGACAGGGGGAGGAAAGCTTCACAGAAAACACCTCTCCCACTTTTATACATTCCCTCTTTCTCTCGCAGCCAAATATATTCTCCGCAGAAAGTTCACGGTCGGTGGGTTTGATGATTTATTCAAGCCTCAGTGGTACAAGGACACGCAACCCCTTCATGAGATGGCAGGAAGTAACCAGTACTCTCCATAATACTCACCTCTCTCATGGGATAGCAGGAAGTAACCAGTACTCTCCAGAATACTCACCTCATCTCATGGGATAGCAGGAAGTAACCAGTACTCTCCAAAATACTCACCTATCACATGGGATAGCAGGAAGTAACCAGTACTCTCCATAATACTCACCTCTCACATGGGATAGCAGGAAGTAGCCAGTACTCTCCATAATACTCACATCTCTCATGGGTGGCAGGAAGTAACTTGATCTCTCCAAAATACTCACCTTCGTGGGATGGCCGGAAGTAGCACGTACTCTCCAAAATACTCACCTTTGTCGGATGGCCGGAAGTAGCACGCACTCTCCAAAATACTATTCCCTTTCATAGGATGGTAGGAAGTAACACGTACTCTCCAAAATACTATTCCTTATCATAGGATGGTAGGAAGTAACACGTACTCTCCAAAATACTATTCCCTATCATAGGATGGTAGGAAGTAACATGTACTCTCCAAAATACTATTCCCTATAATAGGATGGTAGGAAGTAACACGTACTCTCCAAAATACTATTCCCTATCATAGGATGGTAGGAAGTAAAATGTACTCTTCCGAATAATCTCCTCTTTCATAGCCTAACAGGAAGGAAGTAATATGTACTCTCCAGAATACTTTCTCCTTTAAAAGAATGGCAGGGAAAAAATTAACTCTCAAATATTCTCTTTCCTTATGGGATGGCTGAAAAAAACATGTACTCTTCATAATACTCACCAAAACATCTGGATGTAGAGTCAGTGTCAGTTCAAATAATTACCAACAAAGACACTGGCTATCTGCTGGCTAGTAATCATCTCGTTGCTGCAGTATAGTGCGTGACGTAAGACGGTTCATTCAAAATGATCGCGTATATGTAATATAGGATTTGTATAAGAATGTAGAATGGAAAATACTTGACAACAGGACTGACATTAAAATAAGGTTCTTCCAAGATATATTCATATTTACAGGATATTTCAATGAAGGTAAAAGAGCCAGGCATGCTAAACGCTCATCTAATGGCCCTAGCCAGGGATCGTGTCGATCCGTCTGATAGCCCCCTGTGACGTCATATCTCCAGGTGAGGAAAGAGCGGTAGTAAACTGTGACCTCTCGCGTGACTCTGGTGGCGGTAATTGACAGCAAGTAAGGTGGCGTGATAACATGAAGGAATAGTGAGGTAGGGGAACAGGATGAGGATCGGGAATACGGGATAGCTGTGACTTACTCTCCTTCAAGGAATGAGGACAAGGGTCCATCTGTAGAGAAGTGACCCAATTTTAGTGAAACTTATCACCTGTTAAGTTAATGGAAGGTAAGTCTGTCAGGCTCAAGTCAAGAATGTTAACCTCTCTCCCAATCCTGTTTATCGGCTGACGCTAGTAGCGGTACGTGGCTGTCAGCAGCAGGTCCAATATCCGCGTGTGAAGCGAGCGAGGTTGATTGCCTCAATTTGTCCGGGGACACGAACAGTTGAGTGACTGGGCCCTAGAGCCCTTCCGAGAGAGAGGGGAGGTGATACCCCTCTCAAATGTCTGTCAAAGAAACATTCTGGTTGTACTTGATAATAATAGAACCAGACACTACTAGCATCCCTAAATAAAATACAGAATATACTAGAGATGATAAATAAATAATTGGATAAGTAAATAAAGCAAGGATAAATAAACAGAGGGAAAAATAAAGTACAATAATATAAACTATTACATCATTTGGAGCTCACTCCGCATATTTCAGGATGTCTTATTGTTGGCTAGCCAATGTCATTATACTCTACCAGTAAACCCTTGCGAAACTTTCGCAGAAGAGTTTATTTTCGGTAATTGATACAAAAATATTGTTAGATTTTTCTTTTAACTTAAATTTTAAACAAACAATGTGTTTTAACGTAAGCTGAGTATGCTATGGCAGAAGTCGATAAAAAAAAATCCTATCCAATGATACCTTATTCATCGTTGTAGGCTTTGTATTAGTTGAGAAAAAGGGATGTTGACAACAGAAAAATATATAGGATTGTATTAATGGCGTTGTTTAGAGGGAAATGTCTTAACACTGTGATATTCGCTATGGAAATGGCGGTTCTGAGGCTTTAAAATCCTAGAACAATCCTCAATCATCTTTATATTTCCTATTGGGGCCTCAATAGATATGTACTTTATTTGTTTAAGGAAGACTGGGTCAATATTTATAATTATTTATTTTGATCTCAGAACTAAAACATTTCAAGTGAAACGTTAGTGAAAATGAATTTATTTCACCTCTTAATTATTTTTTTAAATTACCAAACTAAAAATACAGAGTCTGTAATCATTTTTGATCATGCTGACACATTTCCTTTCCTTTTGGCATGAACCATATTTTGAAATAACAAACCATTTCTGAGATAACTTGGGATTTCTGGACGTTTTAAACGCGTCTCAGCGTTCCGGTAGGCGGCTCATTTAATACTGGTCGTTATATTATACGTAAATAGGAGACCTGGTGGTCAAGGGGTAGGTTGTCAGACCTCTGTGTTAGGGGTCCGGGGTTCAAATCCCGGTCTCGGCACAGATTAATTTGATTATCAAACCCTTCCTTCACCTCTGGCAAAGTGTGTGCTTTCACGCTTTTTGAATGTGTGGAATGCCAGACCCCCCACCGTGGTTCGGAACCCACGTTAAACTGTAAGTCCCCTCTGCTTTCCACCATCATCATTCTCACGTATCATTCTACCATCTGGGGTTAATGGAATTCGCCGAAATAAACTCCATACGCCAGGAGAGCAGAGGCAGGATAAGGTCGAATGGCCTAGATCTAGAGTATTAGCCCCACCCCCCATATTTTACGTATATAGTTATACCCCAACCGCCACTCTCACCCTCGGTGTATTGGGATCCGCCTCTGTTCTAGTCAAACGTCAAACATTTCCTCGAAAAATAATCGGTGCAGTTCCTCCAACCTCCGTGTCTCCAATTATGCAAGACTAGTAGGAGAGGTTGGAATACTAGATAGATAGGTCCCAGGCCCTAAAAGCCCTTCCAACCAAACTACGGGACTCTTTCGGCACCAAGACAGTCGTTGGATGGGTAATGGGTATATTCTGGGCGTTCTCTTGTTAATAATTCCAGGTTCAACTCCCTGTGTATGCCTGAACAGCATCCTTACACATACGCTCAGCTTCTCCTCAGTGGCAGACGTCATTCTAGGACCAATACGATAGCCAGATCCACCATTTTATCTGTAATAACTCTAACCACACATCTCCCTCCGTGACATATTTTCCCATTGGTATGTCAAACACTCTTATTATGGTTGTTATTTGCCTTTCCCTGTTAGTCAACAAGTGTTCAACTTTTCCTTGCCATTTTTACCCCTAGGCCTGCCTTCAATATTTTGTTATCATAGCTATTATTCACCTTCTTCTATTAGCTACCAAGTATTCAACGGTTCCTTGAGCAAACATTTACACTGAACATACTCAACAGATTTTCTTTGTGGAAACAAAAAAGAAATACTTTTTTTTATATATTACATTAGCTCTTGTTTGGGTATCTAAAGTAAATTTTCCTATCACAGAGCTATTTCTTGGAAAGCAACTCCTGATGAATTCTATCTTAGTACATTGGTTCACCTCTTTCCATTTTAAATGTCAAAGTTGAGATAGCAATATATGAAAAATAAACTAAACAGGAATAGTGAAATATTACAAATATACATTTAGAGCTACTTGATTACATTTATTGATGAAATTCGTCTGTATACAACTCCAATCATATTGTATTCTACCAAACACTATCACATAAACATTACATACTTATATTGTAGATACACAATACTAGATTAGACACAATATGTCGAGACATTCTTGTTCAATTATTTATTTCACTTTATTTAGTTGGTTTTTTTCTGAAGATTCTTTATTAAAAATTGTTCACAAATGAGTAACACAACTTAAACTACATTTTAAAAACACAATAAGGGTTAGATAACTCAGCCACTTTTTAAAACTGTTTTATCGAAATATATCTAGTGAACTTAAGAGAAGAAGCCGAGCGTCGAACCTTTATCCTGCGCATTAAAGCGCACACCTACCGCGGAATGCTATGCAACTCTACACCATAACACAATATTTACAATACAAATATACACTTTATTCCATCCGAGAACTGAGGTAAGGACGAGTATCGGCCAGTCTGGTGTGGCCAGGACTCGTCGTAGCAAGTGGGATGATATTCATAAAAAAAACATTAAGTTCGTAGTGTCAAACGTGTTCTAGATAATGTTTCTGAGCTGGTTGTTGTACACTCAGTTCCATACTGCGCATGGCCACTGTTAGCTTAAAACGTTGTTTATAAAATGGTAACCTTGTTTATATTCTCTTTAACCTTACACGAAGGATTCATGTCCTTTTCCTGGTAGCTATACACTAATATTCTAGCTAATAACACTGGCTACTTTATTAAATATAATTATATAATCTATCCGTGATACACAAATACAGTTCCAGTAATCTAGATTCTGCAAGCAAACACAAATGTCTCAGGTTCAATCCCCATGTCCAATAAATTTTGTTTACGATTCGAATGGGGTTATTAGTTCTTGGGAACGGGTTTCCCCATACTAATATTTCATCTAGATTTCATCTTGGTGGCCGACCCTAAGAACGTTCTCTTGGCCATGCTTAAAGCTAGTTTTTATAGCCCTTTACATATTACAAGTACAGTAAAACCTTGGATTGCGAGCATAATTCGTTTCGTAAACGTGTTCGTAATACAAAGCACTCGTATATCAAAGTGAATTTCCCCCATAAGAAATAATGGAAACTCAGATGATTAGTCCCACAACCCAAAAATATTTAATCTAAGAATTATTAATACCTTTTTTATTTTAGTTATTTAAATGTAACTGTACTGTAATCAAATTTATTTATTAAATTTAATGGTGGCTGGTGTGAGGTGGACGAGAGAGATGAGAGGAGGAGGTGTGTTATTGTTTAGGACGACTTTCACTGTCACTAACGGAATCACCGCTATATGTTGGATCACTGGAATATTTTTCTTTTTGTGCGACTTTAACAAAGAACCTATCCAATGACACTGCTCGGTAGACAAAGCGTAACCGTAGTACTACTCGTATTGCAAGATATCACTCGTTTATCAAGTTAAAATTTATTGAAAATGTTTGCTCGTCTTACAAAACACTCGCAAACCAAGTTACTCGCAATCCAAGGTTTTACTGTATTACATCTACTACATTGAAGGAGCGAAAGGGGCCGAACTGGACTTTAACTACTGGTAACGGCCATTTTAGTCAGTCTTTGGTTTCTGTTTGCAAATCAAAGAAGTAGTAATGTAGAATAATAACAATAATGTATTATCACGATTATTAATTTAAAATAATAGCTATGAACATTTAGGAAGAGTATTAATTCAATATTAAATTTATATATGCACAACATTAAATAGAATACATTAAAAACCACATGGATACTTTCAGGAGTCAGTTCCTTTATGAATGATTAATAAAAGTGAATGTGCGTATGTAAACAAGAATAATTTACTTTAGTATTTAGTATAGTATGGTTTAGTTGCTATTTATCATAAGACTGCATTTTATTGGAAATAAATCAAAATTGCAATAACCTCACCATCCAAAAAAGAGGTAGCTTTTCCCGTCATCAAAATCTTGAACAATAAATATTGAAACAAATAACATCGTAGAACAAGATTATATTTGGATAACTCTCAACCACGTGCTTATACGTACTCGCTATACTACTTCCCACTAAACAAACACCAGCCCAAACACAAACATGGAGACATACAACTGTCCCGATTCAAAATATTTGTCCAAACTACACCATAGTTCAGTAGGTTCCATTCCTATCAATCAACAGTTGGTTCAATGATTGCAAGTTGCAACTAGTCTCTGCCAAATAACAGTTGGTTTCAAGATTGCAAGTTTAAACTAGTCTATACCAACCAACAGTTGGTTCCAAGAATGCGAGTTTAAACTAGTCTCTGACAAATAACAGTTGGTTCCAAGATTGCAGGTTTAAACTAGTCTATACCAACCAACAGTTGGTTCAATGATTGCAAGTTGCAACTAGTCTCTGCCAAATAACAGTTGGTTCCAAGATTGCAAGTTTAAACTAGTCTATACCAACCAACAGTTGGTTCCATGATTGCAAGTTGGTTCCAAGAATGCAAGTTTAAACTAGTCTCTGCCAAATAACAGTTGGTTCCAAGATTGCAGGTTTAAACTAGTCTATACCAACCAACAGTTGGTTCCATGATTTCAAGTTGCAACTAGTCTCTACCAAATAACAGTTGGTTCCAAGAATGCAAGTTTAAACTAGTCTCTGCCAAATAACAGTTGGTTCCAAGATTGCAGGTTTAAACTAGTCTATACCAAACAACAGTTGGTTCCATGATTGCAAGTTGCAACTCGTCTATACGAACCAATAGTTAGTTCAATACTTGCAAGTTGCAACTAGTCTCTACCAAATAACAGTTGGTTCCAAGAATGCCAGTTTAAATTAGTCTATACCAACCAACAGTTGGTTCAATACTTGCAAGTTGCAACTAGTCTCTTCTAACAAATCGTTGGTCCACTGAGTACAAATAGAGCTAGCATCTGTCAACCCAGAGTTTATTTGATGGCTAGAAGTTGTTACTAGAGTACAAAGTTGTCCCTGTAGTTCACTATAAACTAGAGACGTCACACATATCCTTCGCCCAGTTTACTGAAGAGTAACGTAACTCGTGCCTGAAGTGCCACCTAACGGCATGCGCACGAGTCCACCGTCATGCTGGGGTAGTTCTTCAGGACGACGTTCCCTGCTTCATCCATGTAGAGTAGCGTCATTGGAGAGAGATGGTCGGGGACGCAACAGGGCGCCGGGACGCCAGGCTGAGCACCAATGGCATGCACAAGGCTCTGGATGGTTGCGTGATTGGTAGGGTTCAGTGCCTGAAACAATCAAATATCAGCAATTCAAGAACCACACTCCTTCAATATCACAGTAAGATTAGGTAAAGTCCTGTTTCCATCTCCTTGAAGATAACATATTTTAAGAATAGTCTTGATGATATAGATGGTTAGTCAAATCAATATTGTTCAATGTTATTGGTCACGAGAATCATAAGTAGCTTGTTGTACAATTTTTCAAAGACCCTTTTCCCCCTGCACGCCCTGTAAGAAAACAACGGGAGGCAGTGTACCCATACCTCCTCCTCCTTCCAATTTCCGGAGCCTATGATTTCCATTTCCATTTCCTTTATTATAATGATGGCCAACAGTCGTGAGACCAATGACAGGCCAGCGCTGAAAAGTACGCAAGTACCATACAAGCACGAATGATGATAAAATAAAATAAACAATAATAAAGAAATAATGATACATACTGATGAATAATCACAAAAAATACGACATAATTATTAATGATAGATTATGAACACAATAAATATCTTTATAGTATAATAATAATAATAATAATAATAATAATAATAATAATAATAATAATAATAATAATAATAATCATAATAATAATAATAACAAATTGTTAATGCTAATTTTGTGTTAGATGAAGTTTATACATTTTTAACATTATAAGCTGTTAAACCAACACACGTTTGCCTTTCAACTTTCGATGCTACAGGTTTAATTTCCATCTTTAATTTCAGTTAGTTCGGTTACATGACTTACTTTAAACAAGCCTGATCCGTTCTTAAAGGATTGATGTGAATAATACCTACGATTATTCTTTTGAAAACCACATCTGATTATTATTTTGTCTATATCTGTTGTGGTACTGTGCGTTTACTAACAACTGTAACCCCTAGGAGTTTCAAAATTTTGCCACAATGGCACCTCATGCGTTTTCAATAGCGCAATAAACGTCTTAACACTGTGCTGATATAAGCTATCGACTTGGTTTCTTCAAGTTTTACTTTTATATAAGCTGTTCTTTCACGCTTTTGAATTCCTTAAGTGGAATCTTACAGTCGATGATGAAAATATTTGCCTCTTTTATCAGACTAACCTTCTGTAACTCAGTCCATTCCAAGAAACGCCCTTTGTCCTTTGATATAATATCATGTGTAGTTTTTTTTAATTATCTGCGTCTTAGTACCTGTCCAGGTTAAACGCGTACATTAATTGCACTAATGGAATAGAGATGAGGAAGGCAGGAACCGCATTTGCATGGAAAGGCAGTGGAAAACCATTTAGAGTAATCTACCCTTAGCGCACCCACGAAACCCACTATCCCCGTCAACACAAATTCAGTCTAACACAATAGTAATGCATTAAAACCTGCTTCGGTGGTCGTATGGTCTAAGGCGTTACTCTCACAGTAGACTAGACTTCCGATGACGGTTAGATCGAAGTTCAAATCTTAATCGGGTGTACTGAGGCTGGTTTTTCCAGAAACGGGTTTTCACTCTCCCTCCACGCAAATGCGGGTATACATCCTCTAAACATAGCCTTCCTCATCCCTAGAACACCTAGCGTAGTTAGTACATAAGTTTATAACCTGAACAGATAGTAATACGCGGTGCAAAAGAAAAGTTATAGTAGGATTAGTATTATTTAATAAATAGCCATTAAGATTCAAATATTATATACGATTGGTATTATGATAAACCGCACTCATCAATGGTCACAAAGACTAAACGTTGAGTTCCTCTAGTCTAGTTTACCGGTGATGGGGAGCCTAGGACTCTAATCCTGGTCGGGTCATCTGTGAGTGTTTTTTCCTAAATGGTTTCTCTTTCCCTCCCTCCTCGTAAATGCTGGTACATCCCATCAGGGCCACTAAATGAAGGTAGTCCGGATGGTTACAGAGAAGCGTTACAAACCAAACCAAAGTGTTTAGCCCATTCATGTATGTATATTGTGGGCATCACTCTACGCCATTTCACTCGTGGAACCAACTTCCGCTCTCACCTTCCTCTAACGACGCCGGAATTACCACAAGTCTTGTTCACAGCTCTCTAAAGTGCAAGCATCTCGACAACTAAAGACGTGGCAATGTCACCACCTGTCAAAGTCGAGACTGCGAAATTTCCTCCAACACTTCATAAACTACTCAGGACTGAGTAACAGCTTTTGACAGGACGAATTCCAACTGAACGCTGCCATTGTCCCGGCAGGAGTTTTGGACAGCTGTTTCCATCGCTTGTTGGGTTGTCATGGTAAAAGGCTTGTGACAGAGACATCACACACTTTTACTTTGAAATTATTGTAAACAAGGAATACAAAGGACGTTAGGAACGTAGAACGCAATCTAAAATCACTGGAGGTGGCCGGAGAAGGATGCTGTCACTTAAATGTTAGATAATATACCTTATACCATAGTCACATTTTTTATTTTCCTGTTATTTCAAAGTACCAATAAGTTAGCTCTATAAAATGTACCTATGTATAAAATAAAAGTGATAGATAACGATAAATAAAATTAGCAAAGTATCCTTAGCATTGTAACTATAAATAAAATTATATGTAATAGGCAAGGCACAAATATTAAAACCCTATCTTGATTATTTTCAAGAGGAGGTCTTTATGATTACATGGTATCTTTCTCAATAATGTATCTTCTGCAGTACTCGAGGGTTTGATACAAGTTTTAAGTTAAACTACTCCCATGACAAGTTCACATTAATCTTGTTAGTTGACTCGATGGTTTTGGGCTAAAGTGCTCGCCTCGGGTCCCAATGTTCGTGGGTTCAAACCCAGCTGGGGTCTTAAGTGATAAAAATCCGTAGCACAACTGTCTTCGAAGGTAAATAGGTAAATCCGTAGGTCCCATGTCGATATTGGCATTAAAAAAAAAGAACCCTGGACGGTATGTGCAAATACTTTTCCCGGCAAAATTGTTAATCCTTTCCGCCCTCGCTCTTATAAATTATCGTGTGCTGATAATAATCGGTCGTCTCAGAAAGTGTGCGTTAAATAACCCAAATAAATGAAGATTAAAATAAAGTGTTTTCATTGTTATTGCGTCCATATTAAATCGAGACTTTTCTTCAAACCAGATGAAATTTATACTGGAAAACACTGTGTAATGGCTGCATTGCCAGAAATTAAGAAAATAAATGATATGACACAAACGTGTATACTTTATCATCTGGTTTATTATATTTTATGGCGAAAATTTAAAAAATCAGTTTTCAGTAAACCAACTAACTACTCCTTAATAAGTTTTACTCAGAAAAACAAACATTATTTTGAAAATCATATTGCACACTCTTCGGATATAAATTTCAAAAAACATAATTTTTTTCTATTTTCCAAATTTAAAATTTTAAAAAATCATGCATGACTTTCAAATTATTTTTATAGGCCTATAAACAAACATACATTATTTAGGAGTTGTAGAGGAAGCGAGAAAAAATCAGTTTTTTTGCAGTTTTTATTTTTTTAAATGTTTTTGATCAAAAGAAATTAAATATTTCTTCATTTGAAACATACCTAGGCCTATAGTTTAATTTTCTTCACATGTTGACGTCAATAATTCTTTATTATCTGTCAAGTGTCCTGTAATTGAATGAAAACTTTTCTCTTCATTTAAAAAATTTGTCATCTAATGCTACTATGCTTATGACAGATATTCAATAGCTGTTTATATCACCAAGCGAATTAAATTAAACTCTTATATTTGTATTGAAGCAATCATTTATTTTGGCCAAAAGAAGTTTTGCTATAATAACTGCACAAACACTTACCTTACTCATGTCCCCTACATTCCCACCTTAAGTATTATGTAAATCACTCCCCAAATACCCATTTTGAGCAAAAATGTTAGAAACAGGTTTGGAATTTTCAAATCAAAATTAACAGTAGGCCTAAATACTCTTAAACAATGTCCCCCCCCCCAAAAAAAACCAATATACAATATCCAGTGTTATTTATCATGTCAAACAGTTCCCATGTATCCATTTTAAAAAATTGTAAAAGCCATTTACGAGAAATTTTAAATTTCCAAAAATCAGCCATTAGTAAGATACTCACTTAAGAGGAAAATTAGTCCCAAAATAATATAATATAGCATCAAGATATCAAGTTTGAACAAAATCCATCCATCAAACCCATTTCGGTGGTGGCTTCAGGAACAGATAGAAATACAGCATTGTAAGGCCCACATTTTTGGGTACAAGGGCATATAAAACGTCAATAGCCACCATAATATCAAGGCTAACAATTTTCACATTTACAATAATTTCTCTGTGTGAAAAAGTAAAAAGTCAGTCAGAATGATAAATACTCGTCACTGGCTTTGGTGATTTCTATTGCTGCCAGATTTTACATTTAGACTTTTTATAAACTGATTTAACTAAAACATTTTATATCTCATATTCTGAAAATTGAAAAATGACACCTGGACATGGGAATCGAACCCGAGACCTTTGGCTTAGTACGCCAATGCCAAAGCCAAAGGTCCCGGGTTCGATTCCCGTGTCCAGGTGTCATTTTTCAATTTTCAGAATATGATATCTAGATGGTGTAATTCCCACTAAAAGCATAAATAAAAGCTTTGGCTATTGATTTTTAAAACATTTTAAATAAAAATTCGTATAAGCTTACATTTCAAATCAAAGTAATTTTTTCACAAATTGGGGACAAAATCAGTTCATGACATAAATATACTTTTTTGGGGAGTGTCCCCCAAAATATGGTGCGAAGTGTCACCCTAATCTAAAGTTACTCATAGAGAAGAGATAATAATGTGACCTTGATATCAATGTTTACCAAGTTATACTGGCTTCATAGGCCAGTGTAGGTATTTTTGTTACGTGTCACGTGAATTGACCCGCATCGGTGGCCGCGTAGTCTAACGCGCTACTTTCGTGCTAGACTAGACTTCCGAGGACGGAGAGATTGGGATTCGATCCCGGTAGGGTGCACTGAGGGTATTTTTTCCTGAATGGTTTTCTACTCTCCTTCCGCGCAAATGCAGGTGCACTTCCTATCAGTTAAACCTCCCTAATTCCTAGCATATTATTGTAAAATTAGTACACATAGGCGTATAACCCGAACGGGTGTTAAGACGTGGTGCTGAAAACACATTTTTTTGTATTTTTTAGCACCACGTCTTACTACCCGTTCGGGTTATACGCCGTAGCCTGTTCAGTCCCGAGAGAAAGAATGGCTTCCCTCCAAATGAAGCGGAAAAGAATGTGTGATAATGGGCGTTGACACACGCCACGATTGAGTGCGGTAAGGTTTGTTACGCTCTTTCCTGTGGAGTGTCGTTCCCACTACTGTCGACGTTGTAATAATCCACGCCACGCCACGTGCTTTTGCCTGAACTGTGTTTACTCTGTGAGTAAGTTTATACTGTATTTAGAAGTGTGATAGTTGTATCACTTGTACGAAACATGACTGACTTTCGTCATGCTAGCAAAATTTTTTTACCCGAATTTATAGAATTTTATTGATAAAAATTTTAAAAATGCCGGAAATGACGCTTTGGTAGAATTTTCTCGCAATGTGGACTCAAAACCCGATCGAGATTTTGTTTCAATAATAATACTAATACAGTCATTGAAGGGCTCTTTCTGTAAAAAGCTTAAAAAAAATTATAGTGTTTTCCCCATTCGGCTAGCCACTTCTTTTACCAGAAACGTGGTATTTCCCGGTTTCTGATAACTGCTGACATTCCAATAACAGCACATACAACAATTATTTTTTTCTTCTACCCATGCTTCTTGACACTTCACACATCTAGTCCTGCACACACCACTAGAAACTCCACGGGATAAAATAATCGTATTATAAATCTATACATGACATTGTACCATTCCATATGTCACGATAAATGACAGTTTTTTTGTCCATACACACACATTCTTTCCCTTGGTAACAAAACGTCACGTCCAATCCTGCGCGATTACTCGTGACGACTTCTTGTTTTGTGTGGGTGAGAAAATAACGCGTGTGTATTGCAGCCTAATGTCTTAAAATTACTGTATTGATCGAAATATTTGTATTGGTAGAGTTGAGTTCGTCTACCCGAGCAAGATTGTCCAAATAAACATGGTCCACTCACCCTGTGCCTGCCTCGATACCTCTTCTTGCTCCTGATCTCCTGGTGGCCGCATGTGACATAAGATTATCAACATATTCACAATAATATTTGGCCACTAAAGAATGGCTTATTAAGAGGAAAGGACGAGGATAAGGAATACTGACTATTAATTCTTAGGGGGAGAGGGAGGTAAGGGTTTGAGGAGGTGCGCCCTTAGGCCCTGGATAGAGAAGGATGTACAGTATACAACCTGTGGTATAAATCATCAGCCCTTTTCAGTCGAATGAGCCCAGGCTCCTTTGCCGAAGTCTGGCGTGTTCACAGCTCAGCTAACATTGTTGATCTTATGCAAACATGGGAGTGTAATGTCCTACCAACCACAACCGGAGGATAAACCACATATCCCTGACCAACAAGGTATCAAGTTACACACGAGGCATTCCATCATGCTCACCACCTAGTTAGGTTACTCAATTTCAACACATACCACCTGTCCCTCTTCGTCTCTAACATTTAGTATAACACAGGTTATATGGACCATACTTTTCCCCTCTTGTATCTAGCGTACACTGGATATTTGGGTAATACGTAACCCTCCAAGCCCCCTGTACACAGTTAATCTTCAAGCCCCTTGTGTACAGTAACACTCCAAGCCTCGTGTGTCCATTAACATTCCAAGCACCTTATATACAGTAACGCTCCAAATCCTCTGTGTGCATTAACACTCCAAGTCCCTTATACAGTAACACACAAAGGTACTTGAGTAGTCTTAGGTTTGAAACAGCTCCAACAAAATGGAAGTAGAATAAGATATCTATCTTCCAGCTACTAACGTCTCAATTTAATTCGACAGCAACCTTACCCAACAAGGTTGTTAACACGCCATAAGAGATAGTAAGGTTGAAGACTAGTTTCCGAGAGAAGTGTTTCAAAACTCTTCTCCCTAGTTCCTAGTCTCGGGAGTCCACCACCTCCAAAGCTGTCATCTTAAAGATTAGTCTCCTAGAAAGAGGTGTTCCAGAACTCTTCTCCCTAGTTCCTAGTGTCGGAGTCCACCACCCCCAAAGCTATCATCTTAAAGATTAGTCTCCTAGAAAGAGGTGTTCCAGAACTCTTCTCCCTAGTTCCTAGTCTCGGAGTCCACCACCTCCAAAGCTGTCATCTTAAAGATTAGTCTCCTAGAAAGAGATGTTGCAGAACTATTCATCCTAGTCTTCGCCTTTATATTTGTCAGATGGAAGATTAGACTCTGAGAGAGAATGGCTAGGACTTTCATCCTAGTCCCAGAGGATACTGTGAGTAGCCATTAAATCAATACAGGGGTTAGAAATCTAGCCAGTTATATAGGAACATATGAGTAGCCCTCAAACCAGACCAGAGGTAATGAATATAAGCAAACATAATACTAAGCGGCTGTTAAGGGACCAAGTAATTTTGCGAACATAATGCACAACATTAAATATACTAAACATTCGTTGTCTAAATAACTAGTTAATTAAATACGAGAAACCCGTGTAATAAAGTATGATAATGATCATGTGAATTTTATCTCTCAACTCATTAAGATGGTGATGGACCCTTGAGACCAATATAGGAAGTCTACTAGTACCTTCATCTTATTAAGATCACCTGAAAGTGATGGACCCTTGAGACCAATAGAAGAAGCCTACTAGTACCGTCATCTTATTAAGATCACCTGAAAGTGATGGATCCTTGAGACCAATAGAAGAAGCCTACTAGTACCTTCATCTTATTAAGATCACCTGAAAGTGGTGGACCCTTGAGACCAATAGAAGAAGCCTACTAGTACCTTCATCTTATTAAGATCACCTAAAAGTGGTGGACCCTTGAGACCAATAGACGAAGCCTACTAGTACCGTCATCTTATTAAGATCACCTGAAAGTGGTGGACCCTTGAGACCTATAGAGGTAACCTACTAATAATTTCAACTTATTAAGATCACCTGAAAGTTATGGACCCTTGAGGTCACTAGAAGTAGCTTCTTCTTACCTTATTGAGAGGGAAAGGGCACCTCCCGGCGCAGTAGTGAGCCTGGAAGTTCTCAGGGGAGATGACCCAATCGCTCCAGCCGATGTCACCAAAGTTTACCACCAGCTTCTTGCGACGACACATCTCGTCAGTGCTTGATGCCACCACGCCGGTACCGTTCTCACGTAGACTGTCCTCCTGTGCACAAACACATCCTTTGAAAGTGTCATGTCTTTAAAAAAATATTTTGACCTATCTTTGTCAGTTGTCGTATATTGTCCGGATTTTCAGTTATTGATTTATTGAATGGGTCGTCAGCTGTTGTGTAATAATCTTGATTGCCAAATTGTAATGTACTTTATTTATTGTCATTGTTATGCACCATATTATTAGTTGTCAGTTGTCATGTACTTTATTACGTATAGTCTGAATAGGTAGTAAGACGTGATGATAAAATAATACTATCTTGATTGCCAGTTGCCACGCACCATTGTAATTTTCAGTTGTAATTTACTATCTTGATTGTTTGTGATATAATTATTATTAAAAATAAATCATTAGAATTCTTATATATAAGTTAATAAGCCCGTTTCCGGTAATAGAAATTACTAGAAAATGACTAAACAGATTTTGACAAGCGACCACTCATTTTAACGGCTAGGCTTTCAGGATGTCGGAAAATATAGTAGTTTTCCACGAAAACCCGATTTTCACAGAGAATTTTCAGTTTTTCATTCGTTGTTTAGTCACTATGGGAACCGTTGTTTGCTGCATAGCTGTTATATATTTCTAAATAAAATATATCTCTTTGGCTAAAGAATAATAACTCAATCTTTATTTGTTGGTCCGAACACATCACAATTTTCTCTTTGGATGAATATTTCTCTTTGGATGCTGCTCATAACAAAGCTAAATTGAGATGCCTAAACTGGGGAAACATTTATTTTTATTGGAATGTTGTTATCGTTAATTCGCATTACATCAATAATAATGAGCATAATTCGAAAATTAAAAGGTTAAGTTGATAAATTCGTGAAAACATTGTCTACGTTATGTTTCACGCATGATAAAATTATGTTTAAATATGTTTTTGTGTGTATTATAAGCTCAAAGAGGATAAAATGATCTTGAATAATGTTTAAAAATAGCCATTTTAACTATTTAAGTATGAGTTTTGGTGTTCATTTTTTTCAAATAATGGGTTTTGATGTTCATTTTATTCTAATATTTGGTTTGGATGTTCATTTTTGCAAATAGTAACACAATACAAATGCATAGGTTAAGCTATGCTTTCACTTTATCGCTTAATTTTGAAGATATGTTATTTAAAAGTAATGTTTTGTGTACCCCATCTATCTTTTCACAGTCTTACAAATACAATAAGTTCAGTTATGTTTCCATGTTGATACTTAATTTTGAAGGAATGATATTTCAAAGTACCGTAATGTTTTGTGTACAACATCTATATTTACACATTCTCTCTTTCTATCTGACACTCTCTCTCACGGTCTCACACACACTCTCTCACACTCTTTACCCTCACACACATACACTTTATAACACTCTCTCTCTCATATAATAATCTCTCATTCTCTCTCTCACACTTTAATCTTTTTTTCCCACACACTCTCTACTCACATACACTCTCTATCACACAATTTATCTCACATTATCTTTATTATACTCTCTCTCTTAAGCCCTTTCTCAAACGCTCTCTCTCTCAAACACTTTCTCAAACTCCTTTTATTTCAAACTCTCTCAAAATCACTCTCACTCTCTCTATCTCAATCTCACTCTCCCTATCTCACTCTCACTTTCACTCTTCCTATCTCACTCTCATTCTCCCTAACTAAATCTCTCTCTCACTCTCCCTATCTCAATATCATTATCTCAAACTCATTCTCTCTCAAACTCTCTCTCAAACATTCTTTCTTACAAATTCACTCTCTAGCTCACTCTCTCTTAAGCTCTCTCACTCTAATTTGATAAGCCCATTTGCGGTAATAGAAATTACTAGGAAATGGATGAACAGATTTTAACAAAATAACTCTCATTTACGAGGTTAGGGACTTAGGATTTGGGGAAAAATAGTAGTTTCCAACAAAAAGCTGACTTTCTCAGATAATTTTCAGCTTTTCATCCTTTGTTTACATCACCATGGAAACCCTGCTTTGTGCATGAGTATATACATGTAGATAAAATATTTTTCTCTGGTTACAAATAATACCAACTCAACTCTTACTTTAGGGGTATGGCGCAACAAATAGAAAGATTACGGCAGTTATTTGTATATTTATTAAACATTTAAACAAATCGATGATATCAGGTTTTTATATATATTTACCTTTGCTCCTATGTATAATTTGGAAAGCCCTTTTCCGGTAAGTGAAATTTCGAGAAAATGGTTGAACCGATTTTGACAAACGTCCACTCATTTTAAACGTTATGGGTCTGGTATGTCGGCAAAAATAGTAGATTAAAACAAAAACCCAAATTTCCTAACAAATTTTACATTTTTTTCATTCTGTGTACGCAGGGGCTTGTCTGTACAATCATTATTTGTGTACATCACCATGGAAACCATGATTTGTGTATAGTTGTGTATGGATAGATAAAATATTTGTCTTTGGTTAGAAGTAATAACTAATTTTTACTTGAGTGTTTTGGTGCAACAAATAGATAGAGAGCTTAAAGAGGGGTCGTTTTAAAGTTCTCATCATGGTTCAAATGGGGAAAATAAACATTTTAATTCAAATTAGACACTAAAATATCTTTGACGAGTAAACTATTAGCTAGAAAGTCGAGTGAATGCTTTTTATAGAGATCTTTTCCCAATAAAAAGTTTAGAATATATTTTAGTTCAATAATCTGCAGAAATCTGCAACGATCCACGAGTAGAATTATAAAGGTAAAGTTTACTATTAATACTACAGTAAATGATAAAATCAAAATAGTTAGATAAATTGTTTGAGTTAAATTATTTAAATATATTATATTATTAAATTATATTGTCAGTCATAATGTCCCGTTTATTATTATTATTATTATTATTATTATTATTATTATTATTATTATTATTATTATTATTATTATTATTTACCACCGCGTTTTAGTAACCGTTCAGGTTATAAGCTAATGTATAGTAAATACATAGATTACCATTTGTCATGGACTATCTTTATTGCTAGTTAAGAGGTCTTTATTGCCATGTAGTATATTAATTATTATCAGATTCGATGTACCATTTTGATTGTCAGTTGTCATTTACTATATTAATTGTCACTTACCATTACCATCTTGATTGTCAGTTTTAATATACAATTATGACTAACAGTTGTCATGTACTATCTTGACTGTCAGTTTTAATGTACAATTATGACTAACAGTTGTCATGTACTATCTTGATTGTCAGTTTTAATGTACAATTAAGACTAACAGTTGTCATGTACTATATTTAGTTTCAGTGGTCATGTACTATCTTGATTGTCAGTTTTAATGTACTATTATGACTAACAGTTGCCATGTATTATCTTGATTGCCAATTGTCATGTATTGTCTTTATTTCCAGTTGTCATGTAATAAATTAATTGTCAACTGTAATGTACTATTTGGACTGCCAGTTTTCATGTATTATCTCGATTGACAGTTGTTATGTATTATATTTATTGTCATTTGTCATGTACTATCTTTATTGTCAGTTGTTCTGCACTATATCGTTTGCCAGCTCTCATACACAATCTTGACTGCCAGTTGCAGTGTATTTAATGTAAATTGCCATGTACTCTATTGATTGATAGTTGCGATGTATTATCGTCATTGTCAGTTACTATGTATTATTTTTATTAACAGTTGTGATGTACTAGCTAGATTCTAGACTGTCAGCTGTCACATACCATATTGATTCTAAGTTGCCATGTACTATCTTGGGTGTCAGTTGTCATATTATCTTGAATATCAGTACTGCTGGTATAATTTATTTTTAACTGAATCCATTAAACACTTTGCAACTTGTTTAGAGACTTGTATCTAATAGAGGACTTTTCAATTGTCCTCTCTTCTTTCAGAATACACACAACTTCTTGGATACTTTGCACATCACTATTTTATACTTTAGTTTCTATATTTTATTGTTCTCTTGTAACCTTTTACACGGTGAATCCATTTAGTCTGCTCGATAAGAGATCCTTGAAAATATCCTGACAAGGACGCTCAAGAAGGAACTACAGCATCGAGACCAGATATTCTCAATGGTTCAAACACTCAAAACATTTTATTGGGACGAGAGACAAGCTTCAATATTTTTTAGTGGACTGATCCTTATAGCCCTCGACCGGGGAGCACTTAGGCTTCAATGTGGAGTGCTGCTGTGCCTCGGTAGGTCCACTACTGTGAGTGTTGTGTCACCTCTGAGGCTGTTGTACTAGCTCTGTGGATTCTGTGATACCTTTGTGGCAGTTGTGTAATCTCTGTGGCTGTTGTACTAGCTCTGTGGATGCTGTGATACCTTTGTGACTGTTGTGTAACCTCTGAGGCTGTTGTACTAGCTCTGTGGATGCTGTGATACCTTTGTGACTGTTGTTTCACCTCTGAGGCTGTTGTACTAGCTCTGTGGATGCTGTGATACCTTTGTGGCAGTTGTGTAACCTCTGTGGCTGTTGTACTATCTCTGTGGATGCTGTGATACCTTTGTGACTGTTGTGTAACCTCTGTGACTGTTGTACTATCTCTGTGGATGTTGTGCTACCTTTGTGACTGTTGTGTAACCTCTGTGGCTGTTGTATTAGCTCTGTGGATGTTGTGCTACCTTTGTGGCAGTTGTAGGTCTACTACCTCTATATCTACTGTACTATCTCTGTAGCTGCTTTACTTCCTATGTGGCTACTGTACTACCTCTGTGGGTCTTGTGTAACCGCTGTGGCTGTTGTACTAACTTTGTGGATACTGTGCTACCTTTGTGGTTGTTGTACTAACTTTGTGGATGCTGTGCTACCTTTGTGGCTGTTGTGCTATCTTTGTGGATGCTTTACTACCTTTGTTACTGCTGTACTACCTCTGTGGTTGTTGTAAGTCTACCACCTCTATGTCTACTGTACTATATATGTAGCTGCTTTACTTCATGTGTGGCTACTGTACTATCTATGTGGTTGTTGTATAACCTCTGTGGATGCTGTGCTATCTTTGTAGCTGCTGTACTATATTTGAGGCTGCTTTATTATATTTGTGAATGCTGCAATATATTTGTAGATGCTACAATATCTTTGTGGATGCTCTACTACCTCTTTTTCTGCTGTACTATCTATGTAGCTACCCATTTGGCTACTGTACTACATCTGTGGCTGTTGTGTAAACTCTGTAGCTGCTGTACTATCTCTGTAGCTTCTTTACTTCCCATTTGGCTATTGTACTACCTCTGTGGCTGTTATGTAACATCTGTGGCTGCTATACTACTTGTTATGTATGGATGCTGTGCTATATTTGTGGTTACTGTACTATTTTTCTGGATGAAGTGCTATTTTGCGTATTCTGTAAAGATAGCTCGATCTTTGTGGATGCTGTATTATATTTATGGCTATCCTATGTTTGTGGCTGCTACACCATATTTGTGGCTGTTATAACAACTATATAAGTCTCTAGTGGGGCTTATTTAAATATCGGTGCTCATGTCACCAACGTAATTTTGGAAACGTTGGCTACAAATCTAGAAGACGCTGATTATTCCCCAGTGGTAGATAATATACTATGATATTTGTTTATGCCATATAAGTGAGATATTAAAGTTCTTGATTTGGGTGGTCAGTGTTTCAGTGCCAAGCTTAGTTTGTCTCTAAGTCATTTGATAAAGTGTTCCAAATTAAGGTGATTATTACAATGCAAGATCTAGTTTTGTATTTTATTTATAGTTTTATCAGGGTTGGGGAGATTGGAATGATTCAGATTATCCTATGATCAGTACATCTTAAGGGTCAATAACCCGTGTGTTGATAGGTGATAAATTTAAATGTAATAATATGTTATCGAAAGAATGTGGCCGCTAGTGAAATTATAAAATGTTGGTTTTATTCACCTTTTCAGGACTACTCCAATCTTCCTTGAAGTTCTTCTTCCCCTTCCTTCTGTGTTCCTTCCTCTTCCCTTCACCCTTTCTTCTCTTGTTTCCTTTCCCTCTCCTTCTGGATGGTGGGAACGGGATGATGGAGTCCTCCTTAGACTCGGCGCTGCTTGGTCTTCCTCTCAAGAAAGTCTCAGGTGAAGTCTTGATAGCTCTATTAAAGGGTGCTGGGCCGCTGTCTGGCAGCTCGTTGTCAACGATGGATCTGACTACCCTCTTCTGTGAAGATTCGAACCCCTCGTCTACCTTGTTAGATGTAATGAGCAGAGGTTTATTGTGCTGTCCATCTTCCAGAGGGTTTCCCTCAACGTTGAACAGTGACATCTGGCTCAGGCGTTCCCTCCTGCGTTTATGTTTATCTCTCTTGACTCCTAGAGAGAGGCTCCTTTGGATTTCCATAGAGTCATTATCATTTATGGGAGGGCTGTGGTTTTCTCTCTTTACTCCTGAAGAACGGCTTTCCTGAATCTCCAGAGAGCTGTCATTGTAATCTAGAGTAGGTATCTGGTTACCTCTCTTGCCTCCCAAAGAGTGACTCTTCTGGTTATCTAGTGAGTTGTCGTTGTTATTTAGGGTAGGTTTGCGGTTGTTTCTCTTCCCTCCAGAAGAGTGACTCCTCTTGATCTCCCGGGAGTTGTCATTGTTATCTAAGGTATTTCTGTAGCTACCTCGCTTGCCTCCTGAAGAGTGGATTCTTTGGATCTCTAAGGAGTTGTCATTGTTATCTTGGGTAGGTCTGTAGTTATCTCTCTTGCCTCCCGAAAAGTGGCTTCTTGGGATCTCTAGGGAGTTGTCATCGTTATATAGGGTAGGTCTGCGGTTGTTTCTCTTGCCATCTGAAGAGTGACTCCCTTGTATCTCCAGGGAGCTGTCATTGTCTTTTAGGTTAGGTCTGGGGTTGTATTTCTTGATTGAAGAAATGGGGCTCCTCTGGTTCTCCAGGGAGTTGTCATTGCCATCTGTGATTGGAGCGTGTATGGGCCTCATGCTTGAGTACAACTCTTCTAGGTACAATTCCTGTTTGGTTTCGTTATTTTCTCTGAACGGGAACTGATGTCCACCATCTTGATTCCGCTCTACGTCCAAAAAGGTGTCGTCTAGAGCAGATAGCTCCGCCCCTGTGGATCTAAGGAGCCCCGCGAGGGCGTGGGTATGGGTCGGTGATGTCCCGGGAGTATCCTCCATAGGATCCTCTGAGAAGACCACGAGGAAGGCAGGGAATGTCTCACTGACCGGATCCTTGAGGAACTGTATTGGTGGTATCATCCTGCCCCTGGGAGCTTCGAATCTAACCCCCAGCAGCAAGTCCCCGTGAGATTGTAGCAAGACCAGGTCTCGTAGGGCTGCAGTTGATTCCAAGGTAAGCCAGCCCCCCCTCGTTGACTGAGGGACAGGAATAGAAGCTAGAGGAATGATCCTGGCCTTGCGGCTGTGCTGCACCTGGTAAAGTTTCACCTTGTAAGGAGGTGCCAGGGCCCTCCTGCCGGAGTGATGGGGGCGGCGGTGGAGGTGAATCTGGGCTAACTGGAGGTATTCTCCTCTGCCCACGC
Organism: Timema genevievae; assembly: GCA_902155825.1. Classification (NCBI taxonomy): domain Eukaryota; kingdom Metazoa; phylum Arthropoda; class Insecta; order Phasmatodea; family Timematidae; genus Timema; species Timema genevievae. The sequence continues at coordinate 70,591 of CABFWO010002366.1, forward strand.
AGCTGACGTTGAATACCAATAGGTTCCAGATGCCTGGAACAACACACAATTATGTATTTATTTATTTGAGGTATTTAACGTGCACTTTTTGAACCTACTGATTATATCAGCACACGAGAGTTTCTATGGGCAAGAGCGAAAGGGCCCACCAATTTTGCCGTAAATATATCTTCCCATACATTCCAGGGTTCTTTTACATGTCACAATTGAAATGGGACCGACGGATTTACTCCCCCTCCAAAGGAAGTTGTGCTACGGATTTTTATCGTTCAGTAATAATCCGTCAACCCTAGCTGGGTTTGAGCCCACGAACATCGGGTCCTGAGGAATGAAGTGTTGATAACGTTCACTGAGATGAGACAAGCTACGTATGAGACGTCTCGTCTCATTACGGTAGCACATTTTGAAAATCAAACTTTAGAACAACTTTAACAAAATAACAATCTACATTTCGTGAACAGCTTTTTAAAAATGTATGAGTAACTTTGCAATTTATAAGATAATTATTTTTAAAAAAATCATTGGTTGTAAAATAAATGTATGAAATTGGAACCCATTATTTTATAACTTAGTATTTAGAAAAGTTTGTAAGCTACATTTTGTTATTAAAATATTTCTGGTTTAAGAGCCTCCTCCACGATAAATATTCTGAGTGATCCTCACCCCCTAAGATAAGTAAGTTCTTATGTCTACCAAATCTAGAGTAAATCAGGATAGAGTGAGTGACTCTTATAATTAATTTTAAAATCTTATGACAAAAAAAGAATCTCACCCAAGTCAGAATGCTCACCAAGGTTCAGAGATCTGATCCACTAGAAGCCGACTTGATCATTGGAAAATAGAGTATATATATATACACATGACTCCACATGATCCCATGATCCTTTTAACTCAAAGCAGGGGAGGGGTAGAGGCTCATATTCCACTTAGATTGCTTCAACTGTTTTGTAAAACCATCGTCGTTTGTATTCATTTGAGCCTTAAGGCCAAAACACTAGGATGTTGAGGCTCCTGCAGGCCGGGAAAGAGATTACTCCCACAGATGAGGGAGAGAGTAGCATCCTATTGGTGTGGGGAAAGAAAGTTGGCTTCCGTAGGTCAGGGAGAGAGTTGTCCGCAAAGGTTGGGAAGAGAGTGTCTTCCATAAGTGGTGGAGGAGTTGTTCCCACAGGTTGGGGAGAGAGTTGACTCCCATAGGAGATGGAAAAGAGCTCCAATAGATGAGGGAGAGAGTAGCTCCCATAGGTTGAGGATAGAGTAGCTCCGATATGTGGGGGAGAAAGTTGGTCTCATAGATATGGGAGAGAGAGTTGGCTCCTATGGGTGGAAAAGAAAGATGTTTCAATAGGTTGGGGAGAGAGATCGCTCCCACAAGTGGGTAAGAGAGTTCCCTGACAGGTGGAAGATAAATTTGACTAGTTTTACTGGGAGATGTAACAGTTGTTAAGGTGTGCGACATAATAGAGCTCGAACCAAGTTAAGGGAATTTTGCTAGCTGCTGGTAAAAAATTTGACTTAAGATAAATACTTAGATCCATTTCTTATAGAAAGATATTTGTAAAAATATGAAAAGAACAATACTTTGTATTCAGGGACTATTATATTTGTCTGTGGACATCTTGTAATGGCGGTCAACAGTAGGTACCCTGGTTCCCTAGGGGTTGGTCAATATAGTTGAAGATGTGGGCACAAAGAAATCGTAAGCATAGATTTCTATTTTCACACGGACTTAGAACATGTGACTCGTTGGTTTGAACTGTTTATTACTGGAGATCTCTATTGTTACACTACTTAGAACAGGTTACTCGTTGGTTTGGACTGTTTGTTACTGGAGATCTCTATTGTTACACTACTTAGAACATGTGACTCGTTGGTTTGAACTGTTTATTACTGGAGATCTCTATTGTTACACTACTTAGAACAGGTTACTCGTTGGTATTGGACTGTTTGTTACTGGAGATTTCTATTGTTACACTACTTAGAACAGGTTACTCGTTTGTTTGCATTGTTTGTTACTGGAGATTTCTATTGTTACACTAATTAGAACAGGTTACTCGTTGGTTTGGACTGTTTGTTACTGGAGATTTCTATTGTTACACTACTTAGAACAGGTTACTCGTTCGTTTGCATTGTTTGTTACTGTAGATCTCTATTGTTACACTACTTAGAACATGTTACTCGTTGGTTTGCATTGTTTGTTACTGGAGATCTCTATTGTTACACTACTTAAAACAGGTTACTCGTTGGTTTGGACTGTTTGTTACTGGAGATTTCTATTGTTACACTACTTAGAACAGGTTACTCCTTGGTTTGGATTGTTTATTACTGTAGATTTCTATTGCTACACTACTTAGAACAGGTTACTCCTTGGTTTGGACTGTTTATTACTGGAGATTTCTATTGTTACACTACTTAGAACAGGTGCAAAACGTAACAGTGAATAGCAGTGGTGCGTAGTTAACGTTACATTGTAGCTTCCACCTACTTTTTGTAAAGTGAATATGAGATCATTTCTTTCAAATTCAACCTCCACATAATGTTATCCAAAAATGTAATTCAAGTTGCTTATTACTGTGCTTGACGGTACATTTACTATGACTACTTAAAGCACAGACTACCCTGCCACCAACATCTCCTCCAAGGTTTGTCCACGTAGATGTTACAGTCACTCACATATGAACACATTCACTTACACATGAACATGCGCACACTTACACGCACGCGCGCGGGTGCGGGCGCAAAGAAATAGGGTAAAGAAGTGGCGGTCAAAACTCTCATAAACATTTCTCTTCTTCCTAAAGAACACATAAAAAGTGGCCGTTACTTTTTAAAGGGCAAATAGGCGAAGAACAAAACAAGTAAAAGAGTCTTCTCTATGTCGCAGTGAATACTTGTGTCGATAAAAACAGACCTGCTCTGTTTTTAACAAAACAGGTCTGATCCAGCTGCTCGCAAGGTGGTTTGTCAACTAGGGAGATTGTCCAGTGGTCTGGCTGTTCACAAGGAGGGTTTGTCAACTAGGGAGATTGTTCAGTGGTCTGGCTGCTCACTTGGCTAATAGGGTTTGTCAACTAGAGAGATTGTTCAGTGGTCTGACTGTTCTCTAGGAGGGTTTGTCAACTGGCTGCTCGCTTGGCAAGGAGGGTTTGTCAACTAGGAAGATTGTTCAACATATTGGCTGCTCGCTTGGCAAGGAGATTTTGTCAACTGAGGAGATTCTTCAACGTTCTGGCTGCTCACTTGCCTAATAGGGTTTGTCAACTGGGAAGATTGCTCAATGGTCTGGCTGGCTGCATGCTTGGCTAAAAGGTTTTGTCATCTAACGAAATTGTTTAACAATCTGGCTGCTCGCTTGACTAGAAGGGTTTGTCATCTAACGAGATTGTTCAACATTCTGGCTGCTCACTTGGCTAATAGGGTTTGTCAACTGGGGAGATTGCTCAATGGTATGGCTGCATGCTTGGCTAAAAGGTTTTGTCATCTAACGAGATTGTTCAACATTTTGGCTGTTCGCTTGGCTAGAAGGGTTTGTCATCTAACAAGATTGTTCAACATTCTGGCTGCTTGCTTGGATAGTAGGGTCTGTCAATTGGTGAGATTGCTCAATGGTCTGGCTGCTTGCTCGGCTAAAAGGATTTGCTATCTGGAGAGATTGTTCAACGGTCTGGCTACTCACTTAGCTAGAAGGATTTGTCAACCAACGTGATTGTTCAACATTCTGGCTGCTCACTTCGCTAGAAGGGTTTGTTAACTAGGGATATTGTTCAACATTCTGTCTGCTCACTTGGCTAGGAGGGTTTATTAACTGGAGTGTTTGCACAACCATTTAGCTGCTCACTTGGCTAGAAGCATTTGTTAAATTAAGAGGTTCTTCAATGGTCTGGCTGCTCACTTGATTAAAAGTTTTTATCAACTTGGGAGCTTAATAAATAGTTTGGCTGTTCGCTTCATTAAAAGGGTTTATCAACTTGGGAGCTTGTTATATGGTTTGGCTGCTATATCGACTAGGAGACTGTCAGATTGGGAGTTTGGAGAATGTTCTGGCTGCTTGCTTGGTTATGGAGATTTGTCACTTAGCCCTGAATCCATTGAGGTATCCTTAGTCAAATTGAAAGGCTACTATTATTATTTGTGAAAGTAAAAAATAATGTGACAATTTTTCCTTCGATGTTTGTGATAACTAAGACATTTAAATTAAATTCAAATATTAAAAATATTTTTAATTTTGTATGAGCTTTGTGTCTTTTATTTACATTTCATAAAATTTCAAAAAAATCATAATTAAAAATGGCTTGGACATAAATTAAATGAGATTTTATTTTCTAACGTAAACTTTGTTTGTTGTTTTTATTTGACAAAGGTTCACGAACATCAGTCCACAACCTCTCCCACGTTAAGTGACTGCTAAACTTCAAGTAAAAAAATTTGAGGTGAGTGATTACAGACCCTTCCCTGCGTTATCTGATGGAAAGAAACAAGGACATCAAGGTGCACTTAGCACCACTTCGTAGGGCATTGGCATTGACTACAATCCAAGCTAGCACTGTCTGCTACACTTCTCTCTACTACACAGGCATGTTATTGTCCCTACCATATCCTTAGCTCCTGCTATATAACATAACATTGACTACAATCCAAGCTAGCACTATCTGCTACAATTCTCTCTACTACACAGGCATGTTATTATCCCTACCATATCTCTAGCTCCTGCTATATAACATAACATTGACTACAATCCAAGCTAGCACTGTCTGCTACACTTCTCTCTACTACACAGGCATGTTATTAAGGCATGTTATTGTCCCTACCATATCCTTATCTCCTGCTATATAACATAACATTGACTACAATCCAAGCTAGCACTGTCTGCTACATTTCTCTCTACTACACAGGCATGTTATTGTCCCTACCATATCTTTAGCTCCTGCTATATAACATAACATTGACTACAATCCAAGCTAGCACTGTCTGCTACACTTCTCTCTACTACACAGGCATGTTATTGTCCCTACCATATCCTTATCTCCTGCTATATAACATAACATTGACTACAATCCAAGCTAGCACTGTCTGCTACACTTCTCTCTACTACACAGGCATGTTATTGTCCCTACCATATCCTTAGCTCCTGCTATATAACATAACATTGACTACAATCCAAGCTAGCACTGTCTGCTACACTTCTCTATACTCCACAGGCATACTATATGTCTCTAGCTCCTGGTATATAGCCAGGGCTCCTAGCTCAAAGAATACAGCAATGCTTCCTAGCTCAAAGGATACAACTAGATTTACTAGCTCCTGGGGCACAGACAAGGTATATACCAGACCCACAGCCTCCAGGTTAAAATGGCTGAACTCCGTGGGAAAGCTTGGGTCTTTTAACATGGGTACCGCTTCAAGGGGCCTTTTAACAAAGCTCATTTTAAACATGGTTTAGCTAGAGACTGTCAATGGACCCAATGGATGGACTGTAAATCAGTTAGTTGGCTTACACAAAGTTATGTTCAGGTAGCGACCCAACCCCGTATTCACTCAATCCTACCTTACAAAAATCTTACGCAGACTGCCCACTACGACTAGAATGGTCCCTTTATGACCAACATGTTAAAAGTGAGTTGTTTAACAGCTGCATATTTGGAAGTGCTTTTATCACTGAGCATTGACACTAGCGGACACCAGTGTTGATGGACTCAACGTACCTCAAGGAGCGCAGCGAAACTTCCGTAAGACTGAGGATCTGGTATATGTTTGTCTGTGTTCTGGGGTAGTACCATTGTCCCTGGGTCCTGGGATATTATAACCAGTACTGTTAATTCCTGGAATAAAACCAGGTTCCAAGGAACTCTAGATAAGGGTTCCTAGCATCTAGGGGAAAAACCAAGGTTCTTAATTAATATAATCAAGATTACTAGTTCATGAGATTTAACCTGAATGCCTATCTACTGGGATATTCAGGGATTAGATTCCCAAGAACCTGAGATAGAGCCATAGGAACTTGGTTGGTCTCCTAGCTCACTGAGCTATGAGGGCAGAGAAATAATAAAAATATAAGAAGAGTAGATTATAGGTCTCTCTTCGAAACAAAAAGTAAATAATAATTTTTTTTAAACCATTTTGTGAGTTCTTTGTTGTTGTTTTTTTGTTGGCCTGTCTCCAAGTGGACCCCCTCCCACACCTCACTTTTACCTGCGCTCGCTCCGAGTTCTTCTTTTGTTTTACCCTGAAGGCAGGAGGACTAGTATATTAGTGTCTCTAGGCTTAAGGTAAGGATTAATAGTCAGAGCTATTATTTATGCTTATTAGTGGGGATTACTCCACCTAGATATCATTTCTGAAAATTGAAAAATGACACCTGGACACGGGAATCGAACCCGGGACCTCTGGCTTAGTACGCCAATGCTCTAACCACTGAGCTATCCAGGATTCGTCTCGTGCCCTGGGTCATTCTTCACTCATATTTTAAGGCAGAGTCTATGATTAATTCTTAATATGTGCGATCCCGTACAATTTAATAATTGTGCAAATGGCAGCATAGTGCCAACTACCGAGTCGCAGATGGCTGCGTTATCCGATGGCTCGTGATATTAATATAATCACATATTTGTAGCCAACGATTTCCGCTAAGTCCATCATAGACTCTGCCTTAAAATATGAGTGAAGAATGACCCAGGGCACGAGACGAATCCTGGATAGCTCAGTGGTTAGAGCATTGACGTACTAAGCCAGAGGTCCCGGGTTCGATTCCCGTGTCCAGGTGTCATTTTTCAATTTTCAGAATTTAAGGTAAGGAGTTAGGGGGATGATTACTGAATATAATAAGGGTTTTAGCACAAAAAAAAGTATCATTATAACATGATGATCAGCCTCACCTCCATTTTACTGGTGCGGCTAGGTGAGTGGTCAGCAAACATGACTCCGGCGGTCTCCGCAGATGTCTTTAAGACTGTAATCCCATTACCCTAAGTTGAAACGTATGAGACATTTAGAGACACTTCTGGCACAACACCATTCGAATTAAAGAACATTAACTGTAATTATATATTTTTCATAATATTATGTTGCTTATGTACACTAGTTTATGTATAGCTTTTAATACTAATTGTTTTAGTTCAGTAATTTCCACATTTATTAGTAGCCCAAGTACATTTCTAGTGATGGAGGGTTGAGGGTTGAGGGATGGAAGATACAGTTCTAGTGATGAAGGGTTGAGGGATGGAAGATACAGTTCTAGTGATGGAGGGTTGAGAGATGTAAGATACAGTTCTAGTGATGGAGGGTTGAGGGATGGAAGATACAGTTCTAGTGATGGAGGGTTGAGGGATGGAAGATACAGTTCTAAGTGATGGGGGGTTGAGGGATCGAAGATACAGTTCTAGTGATGGAGAGTTGAGAGATGTAAGATACATTTCTAGTGATGGGGGGTTGAGGGATGGAAGATATAGTTCTAGTGATTGTGGGTTGAGGGAGGGAAAATACAGTTCTAGTGATGGAGAGTTGAGAGATGTAAGATACAGTTCTAGTGATGGAGGGATGAGGGATGAGGGATGTAAGATACAGTTCTAGTGATGGAGGGTTGAGAGATGTAAGATACAGTTCTAGTGATGGAGGGTTGAGAGATGTAAGATACAGATTCTAGTGATGGAGGGTTGAGGGGTGTAAGATACAGTTCTAGTGATAGAGTTTTGAGAGATGTAAGATACAGTTCTAGTGATGGAGGGTTGAGGGATGGAAGATACAGTTCTAGTGATAGAGGGTTGAGAGATGGAAGATACAGTTCTAGTGATGGAGGGTTGAGGGATGGAAGATACAGTTCTAGTGATAGAAGGTTGAGAGATGGAAGATACAGTTCTAGTGATAAAGGGTTGAGAGATGGAAGATACAGTTCTAGTGATGGAGGTTTGAGAGATGTAAGATACAGTTCCAGTGATGAAGGGTTGAGGGATGGATGATAAAGTTATAGTGATGAAGAAGAGAGAGATAGAAGAACCTCCTAATTTCCTTATTAGATCCCAAAATGAGGTCAACAAACACTTCAAAGGACGACAACGAAATCTAAGACTATAGAACTAGTATTATTAATAGTAGTAGTAGTAGTAGTAGTAGTAGCAGTAGTAGTAGCAGTAGTAGTAGTAGTAGCAGTAGTAGTAGTAGTAGTAGTAGTAGTAGTAGTAGTAGTAGTAGTAGTAGTAGTAGTAGTAGTAGTAGTAGTAGTAGTAGTAGTAGTAGTAGTAGTAGTAGTAGTAGTAGTAGTAGTAGTAGTAGTAGTAGTAGTAGCAGTCTGTGAGCTCGTGTGGGTCGAACGTGTCTGCTCAACACCGCGCGGTCTGTGTATTGTGTGTAGCTTATACAGTCGAAAGCGTCAAGTGGTAAAATTGTTAAAACTAAGTTTACTTATTTGCCTAATAAATTATTCATAATGTCAAAATGTGGTAGATGTGATGAAAATCTACCTTCAGACGGGGATTGTGTAAAGTGTCACATTTGTGAAAACTATTATCATTATGAGTGCTCCAGGCTATCTGAATCGACATACCGAAGAATGACACTAATAAGACAAAAGTCGTGGAAGTGCTCATCGTGTAGATCTAGATCATCCCTTACATATATTAAAATGGATGAAGATCTCAAGACATCAATCCAATTGATGAGAGAAGAATAATAGAAGTATTACGAAAAACTAGAAAATAACATGTCCAAACTATCTGATTTCTATGATATTTGGGAAAGGAAATGAAAGAACTGTTAGACAATAATAGGGACTTAACAAAAAAACTTATTATACGAGGAAGACAAGCAAAAAACAAGAAAATTCAAGATATTGAAAAACGACTTAATCAAATTGAGCAATACGGAAGAAATGTTAACTTAGAAATTCATGGATTAGAAACGCGCACACCTGAAGATTTGTGTACAGTCATGGAAAACTTTTCTAAATGTTTATAACTGCCATATGAAAAAAAAAATATATTGAGTTATTACATCGTTTATCTCATAAGAGCCAAAATATACCACCACCAGTGATTATACAATTTTCATCTAAAACTGTAAGAAACACATGGCTAGAAAAAAAAAAGGCGTCAAATAATTACCAATAAATGGTAATTGAAAAAGGGACAGAGAGGCGTATCTACATCAACGAGAACCTGACCCCGTTTAACAAAAATCTACTGTGGCAAGTTAAAAACAAATGCAGGGAAAATGATTATAAATATGTATGGAAAACAAATGGTAAAATATATGTGCGCAAGAGTGATGGTGAAATCAGCTTTAAGATAGAGGCAGAAGGTGATCTAATTAAAATTAATAACAAAATAAAGTGTGTCCCTTTAGTTAAAATTAGCATGTTCTTTGTTTGGTTTTTTGTTTTGTGATATATTATAAATATGATCAAGCAAATTAAAAGTGACGATAGTGTTGTCAACAAAAACAGAATACGACTATATAAACAAACAACCAACGCAGAAAAAAATGAGTAAAATGAAGATATAACAACTATTGAAGACGATATTAGGATTATACAGTGTCAAGAATATGACGATCCCAATGAATGGTCCGAACTATTAGCACGCAAGGTACAGAATAAGATTAACCTTTATATCATTCACCTTAATATAAGATCTATAAACAAACATTTTTATGAACTTATTACTTTACTGGGAAATGTTATTGGTAAAATAGGCATTATAGTGCTTATCGAAATAAAATCAGATGATATGCAAGTTGTTCAATATAATATGGATGGTTATAATAAATGCTGGAACAATAGGCCCAATAGCTACGAGGGAGGTGTAATTATGTACTATAGAAACAGCCTTGAGACAACCATATTATAAAATAAAAAATACTATGAGAATATAAATTAATTAAAATTAAGTTAAGTGATAGCTCCAAAATTAATATACCCGGTATTTATAGATCACCAAAGTGGGATAAGAACACTTTTATTCGGAATATTAGTGATATAATTAAATTAGTTCCATTAAATGAACAAACAGTTTTGGTAAGTGATATAAATATAAACATATTATATGCAAATGACATCACAATATAAAGTTATAACAATATTCTTGCTTCACGTGGCTTATAATGTACAATTAATAAAGTTACAAGGGAAGAAATATTGGAAATTAGGGTGGTTAAATCGTGCCTGGATCACATATTATATGTTCGAATAACCAGACAAATAACAAACAGTATAATAAAGACTAAAATTACTGATCATTATATAGTAGCATTAAAAATTGAATCCAACCAAAATGATGATTTTTATAGTAAAACTAATAAGAGCTTTATTTTATTGGATAAACTTGACGAGAATTTAGTTAATTAAACTCGAAAACGTTAATTGGGATGAGTTACAAAATAAAAAAATGTTGAATCACTATATGCAAACATTGCTGAGATATTTAATGGCATTTATGATAGCTCAAAATATAAATATAATCCTGTTGGAAACCGCATTCAAAATAAATGGATAACACCAGATTTGGTCGGAGAAATGCGCCACAGAGATAAATTATTTAGGAAGTGGAAAAGTTGCCCATCTGCTAATACCTATAAAATAGAGTAGCTACAAAAGAAAAAGAAACTTTGTCAATAAATTAATTTTTAGGAAAAATCAGTTATATTATCAAACTGAACTAAACAAAGTGAGTAGTAGTATTAAGAAAAGATGGTAAAAAATAAATGAAATTCTGGGTAGAAAAAAGTAAAATGACAATTAATGAAGTAATAAATACGCATTTAGGCAAAATTGAAAAAATTGAAAATATTGCAAATAATATTTTGAAATGCTAAAAAACCAAGTCACACAACTACAACATACTTGCAACATGCAACTAGACAAAAAGAATAATCGAAACGATTACCAAATTCAAAGTATGTTTATACCTAGGGCTACATATTTCAAAATAAATTAAATTATTGTTAAATTAGATATAAATAAAAGCCAGGGAATAGATAAAATCAGAATTAAAAACTTGAAAACTATCAACAGACAAATTACCCTGTTGATAACAAAACTAATTAATTTAAGTATATAACCGGGTGTAATCCCGCAAAAACTTAAAATCTCAATTATTAGACCAATTTATAAAAAATTGAAGCACTTAAATTATGGAAATTACAAACCTATAGCAATTCGTCCAGTTTTATACAAAACAATGGAAAGATACGTTGCCAACTACTTGATAAATTATTTAGATAAATATAAAGTAAATGACCAAAAACAATACGGATTCAAAAAAAAGGTACGGAAATACTTCTACACACTTTTACTAATGAAATGCTAGATAAATTAAACGAAAACAAATACATAGATAAAGCATTTATGGACATGTCGAAAGCGTTCGATACGTTGGATAAAGATATTTTACTAGAATCACTTTATAAAATTGGTATCAGAGGTAATATGTATGAATGGTTTAAAGATTACTTAACAAATAGGAAAATAATAGTTAAAATAAATAATAATAGAAAGTGAAGACTTGGGTATAAATATTGGAGTATCACAAGACTCTATTCTTGGGCCAATACTATACTTAATCTATACAAGAACAATGTCAAACTGTATACAGAACTGCGGTATATTTAAGTATGCTGACGACACAATGCTGTATGCGGTGCATAAAAATGTAGATAGAGCTAAACAAATGTTGCAGGAAGACTTTAATAGGATACAAAAACTGAACTCACGATAATTAATTAATAATTGATATTAAAAAACTGTAAACAATGCATATTAGACTACCGCATTTTATAAAGTATACATTAGATATAAAAGGTCATTGCTTAGATTGTTTACATAATATAATACCTTGTAATTGTTTAACATTTACGCAAATTGAGACATAGAACTATCTTGGGCTAGTGATTGATTCTCATATGAAATGGAATACTCACATAGACATAATGAGTAGGAAGCTAAGAGCGGAAATGGTTAATATATGTATACTAAAACAATATGTTACATTTGATATTCTAAAAATAGTGTATCATGCGCTAATCGAATCACATAATATAGGCTATTGTATTACTTCCTGGGGAAAGACAAGTGATCTATATTTAAATCAATTAAGAAATATTCAAATTAAAGTTCTTAAAATAATGAGTGAAAATAACAATAATACCAATATCATGAATAAGGAGGGGAAACTATTGATAGTAAAAAAACATGTATAACTATAAAATAATAATTCAGTATTACTATTCAGAAACATATAAAGTAAGACAGGCTCATAATCACAACATCAGAAAATGACAATACAAAATAACTTTATACATAAATAAATAAAGAAAATACATGAAAATAATAATACCAACACTTTTTAACATGATACCGGATACCCTTTTGGGAATAGATAAAATAACAAATGTTAAAAGAGAAATTAAAAAAAATTCTGGTTGGCTCACAGACTTAATGAAATAATAATAATAGATTGACTAGTATGACAAATAAGTTATTAAATGGACTCGAGACTGGTTTTCGAATATTAGATAAAACGGTTCTTTGAGCAATAAATCACTAACTTTGTAAAATTCCAGGGACGTTTTGCCCCTAAAGTTTCTTATAAAGGTGAGATTCATGCACTCTTTAGTCAACATAGTATTACTATCTCAATACTCAACCATTTTGGCATATCTACTAGTATTTTCTACGTTAATTTATTTAGAAGCACCCACTTCGGTGGCCGCAAGGTCTAACGCGCTACCCTCACAGTATAATATACTTCCGATGACGGGGAGGTTGAAGTTCGGATCTCGGCCGGGTATTCTGAGGGTGGTTTTTCCAAAATAGTCTTCCACCCTCCCTTCATGTAAATGTGGGTATACTTCCTATAAATATAAACTTCCTAATCCCTAAAACCATGAGCGTAATTAGCACATAAGGGGTCGTCCATAAACCACGTAATGCTTTTTTCCCCTCTCCCCATATAACACCTTGTATACCTTTAACCTACCTCCACCCCCCACCCGTGTTACTTAACTTTTCTCACCAAGAATGAATGTCATTATTTCATAGGGAAGTTTTGTGATACTAAAGGAGGGATTCAGAATTAATACTTCTTAAAAATCCATTTTAAATCCTGAACATAAATGATTTCAGAGAGAATTATTAGTTATGAGGGTGACCTGGGGGTTTAGGGGTAAGGTGTCAGACTTCTGTGCTGGGGGTCTGGGGTTCAATCCTTGATCCCGGCACAGATTTATCTGATTACCAAATCCTTCCTTCACCTCTGACAGGACGTGTATTAATCACAACTTGTGAGAGTGTGGAATGCCAGGCCTCCACCGTGGTTCGGATTTCACATTAAACTTATATGCAAGCAATGAACAAGTCTCCTCTTTTTGAAGAAATTATTTTTGTTTTTGTACAAACACAAGTGATTATTCACGGCCTATAGTAAAAGAATGTGCAGTGGGCATTTAAATTATAATCAAACTCAACTATACTTATAAATTAAGGCCGCTTCGACTGACAGCTGTTACCCAACGAAAAGCACGTGAGGGGTCAGTAGGGAAAAATTTAAACAAATGCCGTGAGTATAAACATGTCACTGTCATGCGCATGAAAATATTTTTTCGACTGTGCTTGGCGTTCATAGTCTCGGGCAGACAATGACACCTAAGCACATTTATGCTATTTTATTTTTTAATAATCTTGTAACTTCCAGGGATCAATATTAAATAGTTGAAAGCCAATTCATATATTCATACATTCTCTGAACCACTTGCTGTTGGCAATATCACCGAGTGGTGTCACTCAACCCCTTGCTTTGTAGGCCCCGATTCCGACCTGGTAGATGAGGCGCTACAACATTGTCAACTAATCTGCACCATCTCCGTATTGATATATTATTCGCCATTTGAAACAATCCGTAACAGTTCTAATAACGCCCTCACGGCATGTGCCGGAAATGAGAGAGTCATAATAAACTAGAGGTCCGGGAAAACGTCTTGTACTCTGTCATTAGAGGAGTGACACAATCGCACACACACACACATTCTGATGGCACGATAGCACAAACACGATCTAGCAAGAGTTTAATAATAGCTCTCAGCTTGGACTCAGACACCAGTGTAGAAGCCCTTACAAAGTTTTTAGTACTCAGAGAACCGACTTAAAGACCTAAGACACACCGGAGCCAGTCCAGGTCTCGCTGTCAATTTCGGCTGAAATCCAACTTCCGTTAAAAAGTAATAAAAATGAAGTCACAAACAAAGCGGCGAGTTATCTTTGATACCGATCTAAATGATGACGTCATGGTGTTTGTATTCACATACAATTTAATAAACGAACTTTACGACCAGAAACTTCCAATAAAAGTAGATGTCTTCCTCTTACATGATCTTATATTTCGTTGTGAGTGTTGCCGCGGGGCTGCCTTCAAATGGCCCGTCAACATTTCACAGTAACAGTAGAGTCTAACAAACATTTTGCTGTTGCAGTGCAGTCTTAAAAAGAGTTCACTCTAATAGTACAGTCATTTATATATTACTATAGCAGTGAAGTCTTTCAAACATTTCCCTGTACCATTGCAGTCTTACATACATTTCATTGTAACGGTGCTGTATAAGAGACACTTCATTGTAACAGTGCAGTCTAACAGAAACTTCATTGTAACAGTGCAGTCTTGTATACATTTAATTGTAACAGTGAAGTATAACAGACACTTTTTTGTAACAGTGGAGGCTAAATATATTTAATTGTAACTCTGCAGTCTTACAAACATTTGAATTTTATAGCAGAGATTTTAAACATTTAAATGTGATATCAAAGTGTTAAAAAACACATTCACAAGGCTATGTTTTCAGGGATTGTCATTTTAAGGTCATATGTTAGTAATCATCTCATTTGATTGAAAGGATTAAAAATGGCGGTGTGTCATCTTTTAATAATTATCAAGAGTAAAGTTGTATGAATTGTGAAAGGGTGTTAAATTTCGATCTGACACCATATGTTTGCTATTTTCAGTTCGCCATAATGATAGTACAAAGAGTATTTAGGGATCGCAGGGGAGATTAAGTTGTATCGAGATTATTAGAGAAGTCTCCGAGCACAGAGAAGGGCGTGTTGGCTAACAAGGCCTCCCTGGGTCCCATCATAAAAACACGTTTAGGGGGAGCTAATTAGAGAATATCGAGTACTGCTGACTGGCACTTTACATCCAGGGGCTTATAGCACTTTACAGCCAAGACAATGCTGGTGGTTTACAGCCAAGGGATTACTGGAACTTTATGGCTAGGGGACTACTGGAACTTTAAAGCTAGGGGACTATTGGAATTTTATGGTTAGGGGACTACTGGAACTTTATAGCTAGCGGACTACTGGAACTTTATGGTTAGGGGACTACTGGAACTTTATAGCTAGAGGAATACTGGAACTTTATAGCTAGGGGACTATTGGTACCTTACAGAAAAGAGACTACTTGTGGTTTCCAGCCTGGAAACTACTGGCACTTTCAAGACGGGGGAATACTTGCACTTTCTATCTAAATGACTGATAGTATCTTCAGGCTTGTGTAATAGACATGAAATGATGCTAGTTCCACAATTTATATCATAGCCAAGAGAAAGAAGCTGTTGGCAGTCCCCAATCTTGCAAACTAGCCAAACAGCATGTACTACTACTACTACTACTGACAGTTCTTCATTTTCCAGCCTAGATAATATATATATATACATCTGGCATTTGCCAGACTTCAAGAATAACTATTAAACTTGGATTGCTGGAAAAACCCCAACCTTCAAGTCTAGCTAAAATTCATGGACAGCTTGAAGTTCCAAAATATCAACTAATAGACAGTAACTGCTGACCTATCTTCTCTCTCAAACCTAGTTAAGAGATAAATACTGGGGGCATTTCCAGACCTTCCAGCATAGCTAATAGACATATACTGCTGTAATTTCTCAATCTGGAAACCTAACTAATAGACAGCTACTTCTGGCAGTCCTCGACCTTTAAGCCTAGCTAGTAGAGAACTTCAGGCAGTTACAAATCATTCAGCCAGGGACCTATGTCAGTTCTTAACCTTCCTAAGCCTTTCAAATAGACATTTATGACTGGCAGTTACAAGCCTCCAAGCCTAGTTAGCACGTAGGCCTATGTATATACTCTCTACGTTTCCCGACCCTCGAACCTAGCTTATATTATTATTATTATTATTATTATTAGCACCGCGTCTTACTACCCGTTCGGGTTATACGCACTTACGCTAAATGTGCAATGGTAAGGTGATTGTGAGATGAAATGGAGGACCTACAGTTTAACGTGGAATCCGAACCACGGTGGAGGCCTGGCATTCCTCACATTCACAAGTTGTGATTAATACATATCTTGTCAGAGGTGAAGGAAGGGTTTGGCAATCAGATAAACCTGTGCCGGGACCGAGGATTGAACCCCGGACCCTCAGCACAGAAGTCTGACACCTTACCCCTAGACCACCAGGTCACCAAC